>JAVYIG010015328.1:0-36616 GCA_035222895.1 Strongylocentrotus droebachiensis
ATGTGAGCCACTATTTTGATTCATGCGGGATGCAAGAATCATGCTAAAAAACAATGTTGGAATAACAAAAAGGTTTTCTAAAAAATTCTTCTTCACAGCATGCCGATCAAATAATTTTGTTCAGACAATTGCATGCTTCTTTGAAAAGCTGATATTAACTTTGTAATCGTAACAAGTTTCATTTATACTTATCACTGTTGCAAGGCAATTTTGGACTAGTCGCGGAAGGAATGTGCAGTACACTACATTAGCTGTAATGCATGCCGAAACAAACCCAACCAAACATACGTAATCATACCAAGATATCTTTCAAAACTATGAAAACATTTCTGAATAGACGACAACTGAAAATGACCGTAAGCAGAAAGTCGTCTTCTATCTATCACGCTATAGTTCATCCAGACGTTGGACAAAGCCCTCCTCATGAAATTTCCATTCTCTTCCGTCTCTAGCTGTCCTAGTCCAAGCGTCGTCTTGGATACTTCCAAGTAATACGGCGGAAATAGTGATATTTGAAGAGTTACTAAGTGCGTTTTTAATGAAATAGACCTGCTGCTCATCTATTGTTTAATAATCTCGCTCACTATTACTATCCACTGCTATACTGCTTTTTACAGCACAGGGCAGTAGAGTGGATTCTAGTGTAGTGATCAAGATGACCAGTACATGTTTAAGAACCTTGCAGCAGGCCCATTCAGATAAAAATGTACCTAGTAACTCCTCAAATTTCACTTTTTGTGTGGCATTTCTCGGACAACTGTTAAATACTTTGTCCAATTTATGTATCTGTTTACAATCATTTCAAGTAATTATTGTCTTTCTCATTATGCTCTCATAGTTTTGAATGATATCTTGTTACAATCACATGTTTTTGTTTAGGTTTGTTTCAGTATGTAATACAGCTAACATACTATGCATATACCTTCTTTTAAAAGAAAAAAAAAGTTATTTAGACTTAAAGAAAAGCACTAAACAATGCCAAACATGGATTAAAAAAAAGCTTCATATGAGATATTTTATGATATTAGGTATGCATGTATATTCAAAGGTATTATGGCTGCTACCAAGAAATTTAAGCATATTAATAAGAGCATTTAGATCTAAAACAATAGTAGATCTATCAGATGTTTTCTATTGTATCATTTTCACAAACAAAAAATGTATATTTATTGGTACATGTGCACCATGTACTAATTACTGCTCTTTCTTTCTTTCAATGACCATCCATGACATTTACAGTAAATCAGGACACACATACCGTACCTGTTTGGATGAGGCCTTTGCTTTCAACGTAGAGTAGAAATCCACAGTGAGATATCTTCCAAGTGTCAGGTCAGTCAGGTTTGGCATAGAACAAAGTGCTTCTGCTAGGTAATGCGATGAGGCTGGTGGGAGAAACTGCTTAACCGCAAGATTGAGAGTCTGGACCTGCATTGTTTGTGAATATAGTTAAGCAGCACATCTTTACCTACATACGTTTTATTAGTAATTTCTCACTGTATTCTTACATATCATACACATTTTTATTAATTACATAGTTATATTCATAATATTCTCAACAAAGTTGATTGATTAGATTTTATTTTCAAATTCAATTCTTGTCTATTGAAATAAAGAACACATTAAAGTTTTTAAGGAGAGGAGAATTTGATATTAGTGATTTTTTTCTATATTTATTCTTTATATGGCTTCCAATCTGTTTGCATTGATAAGGTCCTACTCCCTCTTACACTGAAAACAATAATACCCATTAATATACATTTGCTATTAATGTTTTAAAGATATTCATAACTCTGGATTTTATGTGAACAAGACCCCTAAGTCAGCAGGTTTGTTGCTATGGTTCAGTTTGGTAAATTCAAGCCTTTATTAATCTTGGCTCTTAAAATAATATATGACATAGTTTTCATATCAACCAAACTTGAAATAGGTTGGATATTGATTATTGATCAAAACATTGCCAATCTTATACACACTTGAATTTCGACTAAATCAGCACATGCATAGTTTAATATTGCTTTCCTTCCATGTTTCATGACTACCGTATTCCAGCATACCAAGTGAATGGCCTTTGACTCATATCGTGCCAAAAACATTGTTCCATGAATGCGCTGACGTGCCACGCTCACATAATCGGGTTTCCGTTCGCTTGCATGCACACAGAATCTCTCATTCGCTCTCGTGCCACGTACACATTTCCGTGCAAAAGTACACACGCTAATCGTTTATGCCTATTGTGCGATGTGCATTGTGTGCACACACGCAAGCTTATTATGAAAATAACTCAAACAAAAAAAGCACAGAATGTGCAGGGCTGACAGAGTAATTGGTTCCTTTTCTACGAAACATTTACACTTGGATATAAAAAAAAAAAAAAAAAAACAATGATTCAAATTCAAATTCAAATGATATGTGTATTACAAGCATAGAATAACACCTCAGTATCATAGTACTTTGTTATGTGCACAGCACTGTACATATATACTACATACAGAAACAATATGAGACGGCAGATTGGTATGTCAACTCACTGATAGTGCTTATTTACATCAGAAAAATTACAAATTCATGAAATGATATTGGTATCAATGGAAAGAGGGTGAAATTTTCTAAACTTTTTATACAACATACGGATGAGAAGTTAGAGTGGATCAAACATACGGTAGTAAAGATTGTGGCAGGCGCATTAAGGATAGCACTGTGGCACTGGACGCATTGCATGGGGGCAGCTTATAAGAGTTAAAAAGGAGGTTGAAATAAAATATGTATATACGTGTGCACCATTTCTACTCTTTCTGTCTATCAATGACCCTCCATGACATTCACATAAACCTTCTTTCACACCGGATCTCATAGAGTTGCGTAGTGTGGCGTACAGAGTACGCCAAAATTAGGCTGCGTATTAATGAAAAAATTGCCTCGGCGTAGTCCCTGCGTAGGTTATGCGTAGGCAGGCGTACCGTCGGCGTATGCAATTGGCGTCCCTATGTGTACGGTTGCGCACGGTTGCGTAGGGTTGCTTACTATGTTTGCAAGCTATTACTGCTTTGTCGGCTTGGTGTAGTGTAAGTGACTATTGCGAGGGCATGGGGAACAGTAGTGAGTGTTACGTAGAGTTGCATAAAAAAGCGTACTTTCTGTGTCGCGTCTAAGCCGAAAGTACGCGAAAAAATTTAGAAATGTTTCATTTTGGGCATACATCTCTCATACCAATTTGCATCCCTCAGCGTGTAGTTACGTAGGCCAGCGTACGCTCGGCGTAGTTGGTACGCAACACTACGCAACTCTATGTATGGCCCGATGTGAAAGCCCCTTTAGGACACACTTACATGTATGGATGAGGCCTTTGCTTTTAACGTAGAGTAGAACTCATCATTGAGATCCACTCCAAGTGTCAGGTCAGTCAGGTTTGGCATAGAACACAGTGCTTGTGCTAGGTGATGTGATGTGGCTGGTGTGGGACACTGGTCAACATCAAGCTTGAGAGTCTGGACCTGCATTGTTTGTGAATATAGTTGAGCAGCACGTCAATACCTACATACGTTTTATTACTAATTTCTCACTGTATTCTTACATATTATACACATTTTTATTAATTACATAGTTATATTCATAACAATATTCTCAACAAAATTGATTGATTAGATTTTATTTTCAAATTTAATTCTTGTCTATTGAAATAAAGAACACGCTAAAGTTTTTATGGAGAGGAGAATTTAATAATAGTCATTTTTTTCATACGAATATGATTAATTACATAGTTGTATTCTTAACATTCTCAACAACAAAATAGAATTAAATACGCTTACTACTACTGCAATTTGACACCTGAAGTCTTGAAAGTCCGATTGCTGATGTATTTTCTTATATACCCTTGGATATATCAAGAGCAATAGTGGAATGATAACATCTGACAATTAAATAGCTAACAAATGTTTAACAACTTTTTTGTAAACATAGGTCCAAAGCTGGCAAAGGAAATACCACCAGTTGCTTCTGACTGTTTACATGTATCAGTATTATTCTTTGCATTGTATGATTGCTCATTGTACTGTCATTATTGTGATGTGTTGTTAATATATTCAAAATTCAAATTCGAAATTCAAAACTGATTGATCAGATTTTATTTTTAAATTCAATTCTTGTATATTAAAAAAAAGAACACACTAGAGTTTTTATGAAGATGATTAGTAAGAGTGATAACAAAAAATCTATATGTATTTATTTTAAGGGCTTCCAACCTTTTTGTATGATAAGTCCTGCTCCTAATTACACTGAAATTAATGATACCTGCAAATATGCACTTTCTATTACTGTCTAAAAGGTAATTAATAACTTTCGATTTCATGTGCACAAGACTCCTATTAAGTCAGGAGGTTTTTTGCCATGGTACAGTTTGGTAAATGCAAGCCTTCATTAAAATTGGCTCTTAAAAAAAACCATGACATATATTTCATATTAATCAAACTTGGAAAAGGTTAGGAATTGATTATTGCAGAGATGCCAACTTTCGGAAATCAGAAAAAGGGAGGATTCGCAAACGACACCAAAAAATGTGCCCGTAGCCCACATCTCGAGCGAGGAGCACCTGACCCATGTGGCTGGCATCTAACAACATTCCCCCCTTTAGAGTAAGAAAATTGGGGAAAATTGGGGAAAAATCTGAAAAAATCAGGAAAAAATCAGGAAAATCAGGAAGAAAAAAGAAATCAGGAACAAATCGGGAAACCGATTTAAATCGGGTAATTATCAGGCCTGTTGTATTCGGTCTCATACTTCTTTGACCATTTGACATTTCTTGGTCTTCTTTTGCTGATTTTCCGCCATTCTGTTTCAATATCCACGCATTGGTTACGCCAAAATTGTCCTTCGATGTTCCACCGCGCGACTCGACTATCTTCAAGTTAACTCCAGCGGCAGCTCACACATCGCGCAACCGGGACCGCTGGGCTGGTCCGCAGTGAAATCCTGTTCAGCATAATGCATGCATCTGTATCGTATGTGATATGCTGAACCAATCTTTCGCTGCTCCTAATTTGTCTTTACCTTTTACGTAGAATTAGGTAACAGCGAACATAGTGAAAGTACTACATGCTAAAGTTAGCAGACGATATTTCTCATTCAATTCCAAGATATATACTGATCAGTGCGAAAACATCATAATATCGGGAGGATAAGGATGGTGATCGTAAGGTCGGGAGTTTGGGTGAATTATCGGGAGCCTCACGATGAAATCAAGAGGGTTGGCATCTCTGCTATTGATCAAAACAATGTCAATCTCATACACACTTGAATTTCAACTGAATCAGTACATGAATAGTTTGCTTTTATTCCATGTTTCATGACTGTTCCAGCTAGTATACAAAGTGAATGGCGTTTAAAGGGATCGTTTAACAATGTTAAATCTGAGATACACGGCCCTACGTGTTATCAGTGTCTGTGATATGGTGTAATATTGAAGCCCTAAAAAAATTACGCTTCAAAATGATCAAGAAGTGCCTCAAAAAAGTAAAAATCTTTGAGTGACCGGTTTTACCACACTCGTTTTCCCCAATAGACTGTAGTGTTATGAAAACCGTCAGGCGAACGGTTTTCAAAATTTGTAATTCCAATCATAAATATCTTGATAATCAGACAGGCGATCGGCTTGTAAAAGTCATGGGGTTCCTGACTGACCCAAAGGTTTATAATTATCATTGCATCATGAGCTAAATCCAGAATGTTGTTTCAGAATCTGAGACAAAGTTACCGGATCCCTTTAAAAAAGGGTGCTTGGAAAAAAAAACATATATACATGTGCACCAAATAACTATTACTGCTGTTTCTATTAAACAATGACCCTCCATGACATTTACAGTACACCAGGACACACATACCTGTATGGATGAGGCCTTTGCTTTCAACGTTGAGTAGAACCCCTCATTGAGATAACTTCCAAGTGTCAGGCCAGTCAGGTTTGGCATAGAACAAAGTGCTTCTGCTAGGTGATGCAATGAGGCTGGTGTGGGACACTGGACATCCTGAAGCTTGAGAGTCTGGACCTGCATTGTTTGTGAATATAGTTAAGCAGCAAATCTATACATCTATACGCATTTGTTTTATCTACTTTTTTCTGATTGTTTTCTTACATATCTTCTATCAATTTCATAGATGCATTCATAATAACATTTTCAACAATAGTTTCCACTATTGATCATTTATTAATACAATATCCAGAGACAGGATTCAGTGTAGTAGTTGATTTTAATGATCTTGATGTGAACCAAATTTTAGAAAATGATACTTTTTGCCAAGTTGTTAATAAACCAACCAGAGGTAAAAATATATTGGATAAAATTATTACAAATTTTGATTACGCATATTACGTATATGCACCGCTAGGGATGAGTGATCACAACGGCATCCTGTGGGGCCCTTCAGTCCTCTTCCGTCAACCTGGCAAGCTGACTAACGAGACGCGGACACAAATAGTGCGCCCTCTAACAGATAGTGGAATCCGAGCATTTGGCACTTGGATAACTCGTCACACGTGGGAAGATTTGTATCAAATCATTGACCCGTCGGATATGTGTCATTTATTTTATAGTGTTGTGCAAGAACATATTGATCAGTCCCTACCTAACTGCACCGATTTTCATCGGATGCATCCGGACGCATCCGATGAAAGTGGCAGTTAGAAAGCAACAGAGGAGAAAAAGGCGATTAAATAGCCGATGAAAAGAAGAGAAATAGGCGATTAAATTCTCCTGCTCAAGAGCAGGAGAAATTCTCATTCTATCGGTGTGACACCGATGAAACGTACAGTTAGAAAACGTTCGGGAGAAATAGGCGATTAAAACAGCGATTAAAATGGTCAATGGTCGCAGTATACGCGCGCTTTATCGTAACCAGCTGTGTTTGTTGACTTATGGTTGAACATGCTGCATGCTAGCTAGATGGAGCGCGGGCTTAATAATTATGCAATAATTCTTCACTTCCGGCATGGGCTCGCCACAGCGAGAGAATTTCACCGGCAGTTAGAAAGCAACAGGGGGAAAACTGCGGTTTCACCTTTGTTTACATATGGAAAATTCAATCAGTATTTTCATCGGTGTGACTCCGATAGAGTGCAGTTAGAAAAGGGTATAAGACTGTCAAATTTCATGGAAGCGATGAGCCTTGGATATCTCGTGAGATAAAATTGTTAATTAAACAAAGACAACAAGCTTGGCACTCTGGTAATAAAGAGCTGTGTACATATTTTAGAGACAAAGTTATAGATGCAATAATATTAGCTAAGGATTCATTTTATAATAGAAAAATTCATAGACATCAAATAAATAATCCCGCTGATTGGTATCGTCATATAAAACTCATTACTCAAGGACCTCAAGATCAACCATCCATCGACATAGTCATACCAGGTATTGCAACTGATCAGCCTGAACATTTTAAGGAAGCAGCCGATTGCATTAACGATAAGTTTTTATCTGTGGCAGCAGACCTACCGAAACTTGATAAAACGAAGTTACCAGCATATTTACCTTCACCTATGGATTGCCAAATAATAAAACCGAAAGAAGTGTATGATCTGTTACGTAAACTTAATTTTAAAAAATCGACTCTTTTAGGCGACTTACCGTACCTGTCTGAATATTACGTGAATTTGCTTATGAGTTATCTTAACCATTATGTTATATTCTTAATTTTGCATTTAAGCAAGAGGTTTTTCCACAAGTATGAAAGTATGCTGAGATAATACCAGTACCAAAATCATATTCACCAACTCTACTTGAATTACGGCCCATAGCCCTAACTTCTTACTTTGCTAAAATAGCTGAAACTTTCATTACTAAGTGGTTGTGGGAGGATATTGGCGATATGATTGATAAAAACCAGTATGGAAATCGTCGTGGTCTTTCTACTTGCCATTATTTAATTGAAATGTTACATAATTTATACAAATGCAGATAAACAAAAAACAATTTCAACCATAGTTTTAACCGATTTTTCTAAAGCGTTTGACTGGATTGATCATAATATTTTAATTTGTAAACTTGATCAATTGGATGTACGACCATGTGTCATTTCGTTAATAGTAGATTTTTTAGAATGCCGCCAACAAGTAGTAAGGTATAAAGGCCGTATATCAAATGTAAAAAATAACTATGTAGGAGTCCCTCAAGGTACAACATTGGGGCCTATATTATTTTTAATTATGGTTAACGATGCATGTCATGATTGTTTACTCCCTTTTTATAAGTATGTAGATGATTTAACTATAGTAGAAAGCCGGACTTGTACACAAATATCAAAATTGCGATCGGAATTATTGTTATTATAAAATAGGTCTTTACTCAATAATATGAAACTTAACCCGACTAAATGCATTGCTATGACGGTCTCTTTTATGAAAAATCAAACTCACCAACTGTTGTGTATTGATGAGACACTTTTAAATGAAGAAAATGTAATCAAAGTTCTTGGATTTTGTATTCAATGTGATTTAAAATGGGATACTCAAGTAAAGGAAATGTTAAAGAAGTGCAATAGAAAGTTATATATGTAATGTACCATGAAACGTTTTAATTTACCTATTAGTGACTCGTTATTGTTTAGACTGGATACATAAGACCAATATTAGAGTATTGTGCACCACTTTTTCATTCCAATCTAACGCGTAAACAGACAGATAATATTAAACGAATACAAAAATGGACATGTAGAATTATTTTGAGACTTAATTAACATATAATCATGCTCTAGAATTGTGCAATTTGTTAACGTTGGAAGAACGTAGGAATAAACTTTGTTTTGATTACGCCATTAACTTAGAAAAGCATGAATTGTGTTCTTTATGGCTACCAAGTCAAAGAATTGTTAAATTTAATTCACGAAATGTACAGAAATATTCTCAATTTATTTGTAAAACCAATCGCTTTAATAATCTTAAACGATTATTCAAAAAAGTAAGTTTCATGTATTTTTGATATGTTTATGTTTAATGATGTTGCCTATTATGTGTATAAATGTATCTAGTATATTTATCCTTTTATATGTCATTAATTTTATTTTATGTTAACATGTATAATGCTGTATTTTAAATATCATGTTTTTACCTTGTATAAATGACCCGCAGTTCAGCTTCTGCTGCCAGAACGTCATATGAATAAACCCTTATTGAATTGAATTTAATGAATGAACAAAAAGGATAGAATGGATTTTATTTTCAAAATTCAATTCTTGTTTATTGAAAAAAAGAACACACTAAAGTTTTTATGAAGATGATTAGTAAGAGTGATTAACAAAAATATATATGTATTATTTTAAGGGCTTCCAACCTGTATGCATTGATATGTTCTACTCCTAATTACACTGAAATTAATAATACCTACAAATATGCACTTGCTATTAATGTCTAAAAGGTATTCGTAACTGGTTTTCATGTGCATAAGAATCCTAAAGTCATGAGGTTTTTTGGCTATGGCACAGTTTGGGAAATTCAAGCCTTCATTAAAATTGGCTCTTAAAAAACTATATGACATAATTTCCATATCAAACTTGGAAAAGTTTAGATATTGAAATGTCAATCTCATATACACTTGAATATCAACTGAATCAGTACATCTACAATTTGCTTTTATTCCATGTTTCATGACTGTTCCAGCACACCAAGTGAATGGGCATTAAAAAGGGGTGTTTGGAAGATAAAAACATATAAACATGTGCACCATATAACCCTCCATGACATTTACAGTACATCTGGACATACATACCTGTATGGATGAGGCCTTTGCTTTCAACGTAGAGTAGAACTCCTCATTGAGATAACTTCCTAGTGTCAGGCCAGTCAGGTTTGGCATAGAACAAAGTGCCTCTGCTAGGTGATGCGATGAGGCTGGTGGGAGAAACTGGTTAACCGCAAGCTTGAGAGTCTGGACCTGCATTGTTTGTGAATATAGTTAAGCAGCACATCTTTACCTACATATGTTTTATTACTAATTTCTCACTGTATTCTTACATATCATACACATTTGTATTAATTACATAGTTGTATTCATACTAACCTTATTAACGAATCTACTAACAAGATCCTCAACGATTGCGTTGATAAGTCAGCATCTCTCTGCTGGAACCTTCTGAAAGAAGCAATCCAGAAAGCAGTCAGTTCTCATGTACCAGTTAAAAACACTAAAAGTAGACCCAACCTACCATGGTGGAACAAACACCTCAATAGAATGGCTAGACAGAAGAAGAGAGCCAGACTCAAGGCTAAAGTCACCAACAACGACAAAGACTGGAGCAGGTACAAACTTCTCCAAGCTCGATTCCAATCTATGAACAGAGAAGCCCACAAGATCTATCTTACTACGATCTTCACACCTGATCCGGGAGAAAGGTTCAGCAAGAAGGCTTTTTCATATTTTAAAAGTAGGAGAATGGACACAGTTGGTACTCCTGTACTACGCCTGAATGGACGAGAAACATCTCTGCCATGCGAAAAGGCCCAGATGTTAAACGATAACTTCTGCCAAGTATTCACCCTTGAGGATCCTATACCTAATACCTGGCATGACAAGATTGGTGATGGAATCGATGGAGACTTACGTCTCCCTGACTTGACCATCAATATAGACGGTATCACCAAGCTCCTCGGATCCACGAAGGTGAAGAAAGCACACAGTCCTGATGAAATTCCCAACATCATTCTCAAAGAGGCCAAAGATGAGATTGCTCCAGTTCTGACTGCGATATTTCAGAAATCCCTAGATGAAGGTGACATCCCAGTTGATTGGAGGTCTGCTACGGTTGTTCCTATATTCAAGAAAGGAGACCGTCACTCGCCAGAGAATTACCGGCCAGTCTCCTTAACATCCCACTCTTGTAAGATTTTGGAACATGTTATTTACAGACACATCATCGAGCATCTTGATGATCACAATTTCTTAAATGAAAAACAGCATGGATTTCGGAAGCACCGAAGCTGTGAGAGCCAGCTCATTCTTACAATAGAAGATCTGATTCGATCATTCGACCAGGGTACTCAACAGGACGTTATGATTCTCGACTTCAGCAAGGCTTTTGATAAGGTACCCCATCAAAGACTTCTCTTCTTACTTCAAAAGTGTGGCATTCAAGGCCAACTTCTTAAGTGGATCAACATTTGGCTGACAACAAGATCACACAGAGTGGTCATCGATGGGGAATGCTCAGCCCCGGCTAAGGTTCTATCAGGCGTACCACAGGGGTCCGTCCTCGGCCCTCTCCTTTTCCTCGTGTATATCAATAATATCGATATAAACATCTCATCGAGTATAAGACTATTTGCAGATGATTGCATACTCTACCGAGCGATTAAGACGATCAACGAAACAGTAATCCTCCAGACGGATCTGAACAGGTTATCTAAATGGGCAGATAAGTGGCAAATGAAAATTCAACGTCACCAAGTGCTACATTCTTCGAACCTAGCAGCCAGTGCCACATTTGTGTACAAAGAGAGGGAGAATCACTTTGTGATGTCAGTCATGCCCTGTTACGCACCTATAGCAAGATAGAAAAAGCAGCTACCACACGAGCTCAAGGGGAAGCGATGAGCCAGATGAATTTAGATGACCCATGGATCCAGCGAGTTCGCTAAGGTTAAGCTATGTCACAACCCCCAAAAGTAGCCTGCTCGGTTGCCGGGCGGCGAGTTTGATTTAGATTTTAGGGCATCGTTCAGTCGCCGCTGAAGTTTTAGCACAGAGTTAAAATTCGGCGACGCCTGCTCACTAATTTACACTCGCCGCCAAACACGGCTTGGTGCCCGGTCGGTCGCCGCCCAGGCACCGACCTAATCGAGCGATATAGGTCAAAAATTGAAGCTGCTAGGTCAAAGGCTGCCGAGCAGTCGCCGCCCAGTCGCAGAGGTTTCATGCAGAAGCAGAATTTTGATGAGATTAGTGACACAGCAGGGTTAGTACATGTCCTCATGCCCGATCACAATAGCAGAAGCAGGAGTGCAAATTGGCTGTATTCTCGAAACTGGGGTAGAGGCTTCAATAAAACCCGCAGATGTGTTTCACTCACAGTTAGAAGAAGCATTAGGACACGGGAGCTCACTGTAAAAATTGTTGGGATTGGTCCAAAGAGGTACCAGTATTAGAAGGCTTTGTCCAAACTCGTGTTTTGGTGTAAGGTCAAGAAGCTACTTTCGGATTCCTGATTGTACAAGCATGAGTCTTGTGAGGATAGACAAATAGAATTCCTAATTTTAGTAGGATGTAATGCACATTAAGCTAGTGAAAGACTGCTTAAACATGGAGAAAGTGGGCAATGCACATATACGAGAAGTTGTTACTGGTGCAATGGAGGAAGTATTGCCAGCGAGGACTATACGACATGTGGAATGTGTAATGGAGCGCTCTCAAGGTGGTGAAACAGCCCAGACAAAGGTCTGGCTTATTCAGGGTATCACAAAGCTTGCAGATTCCAAAGTTCACTTAATAGAAGGTTGTAGCTCTGAAAATGGAGAGCTGCATGTACCTTATCAATTCCGGAGAAAAGGAGTTCATCCTACCACCTATTAACTCAACAATAGCATCTGCCATACAATTGGAAGAACGAGGTGAGATTTATTTTCAAACTAGAGATGACCAGCTTGAGGTGAATATATATAATGTATTGATCGCTACGTCAGAATTGATGCAGGATGATGACGGAGGTCAGCCTGAACATACAAGTAATACTAAACCATCCGATGAATCTGCAACACAGGAGAAATCACCTTCACTGCTGGTACAGAAGTAATGCTTCCTCATGGCATTAGCTTTCACAGTATAGATTATCAAAAAGCATCTAAGATTGCTAAACATCTGAGAGACCAAGAAGCGGCATTCTCCAGAGACGAGTTTGACTTGGGTCAATGTGATCTTATACCCCACATTTTCTAGGTGACCTCTAACAAACAAGTATGTCTGTTATATTGAAGAATGACTCCTTGAGACTTCAAAAGTGCGCAGTCTATTGTAAGACATGCTGGAACGTAAGATCATAAGGAGATCTGCTAGACACTGTAGACACTTCCCAAACTAATTTTTCTCCTGGGCTGTGAAAAAAATGCTAGCAAGGAACAAGTGAAAAATGCTAACAAGGAACAAGTATAAATGTGCACTCAAAATTTGAAGAAAAAAAAAGTTTTGTCTAGACTTAATGAAGTGAAATTCATCAAGAACTAGTGTACTGAAACAAGTGGAAAATTCCTCTTTATATTTGAAATATGATTGTCGTGTTTGGAAATGTCTAATTGATTTCTTTGGCTTAAATGTATGGGCCCAAAACAACACGTAAAGTTGTCAAAGTGCCCTCTATATATGTTTCTTAATTAGTTTTACTATATTTAGAGATGCAGAGGTAAATTTGCATAAATTATATATATGTAAATTTCACATTAATGAACCATAAAATTTGCGTTAAGGAAAACTAAAGTCATTAAAAATTGCCAGACTCCATCCACTAATTGAAAGTTGAAACTTATAACTTGTTTTATAACAGAAAATAAAAATGTCAATGAAATTGAAGATTATAATTCATGCAAATCAATGTATTTTAAAATATTGTGCCATATTTGATCTTTATTGAAAGAAAAATTACTTCTCAAACTATTGTTTAGAACTACGAGTCAATCATATATCTCCACTACTAATCAGCATATCATCAGCATATCATCAAGGGGTGTATATTTTGAAAACGATGGGGAAAACGATGTGAAAGCTGTCATAAAAACAGAAATTGTGTGGAATTATCTCCTACCACATTGGGGAAAACGATGTGAAAGCTGTCATAAAAACAGAAATTGTGTGGAATTATCTCCTACCACATACCGGAACCTCTTTTAACTTTATTCAAACACAGTGAATTTAGCGCAGATATTTACCAATTCCTACACTAATTGTAATTAGTTATGACAATTAATATAATTCTACTAACATAAAAGAATACCACCCCTGCTCATAGTGCACCTGTTTACACACAGTTTCATTCACAATGTGATCACAAGACTAAAACGCAGCTTCATCACAGATTACAGAGAATTGCAACATTTTTTTGTTAAGAGGGGTCCTGTAATTTATCATTTTACAGTTTGGAGGTATGCATGTGCATCTAAAGTATTTTGAACAAAGATTTTGTGATTATCTGTAGTCGTCGATCAAGGCGCAAGGGATTCTTTCATAGCATTCCAGTCGTATAAGCATACCACAGGGTGCTCCCCATGCACACTGTATGTTTCCATGAGGGGTTTTGGTAGTGAACACCATGAGGTACCCTTAGTGAAAAGACCATTGATATATTCTTTTGTCAAAAGAAAAGAACCAGCATATTTGAGACATTTAAAGGAATTGCAGCAAAGTAAAATGTACAAAAGGAAAGAAATAGAGATGGAATGGAATTAAATTTTACAATTTATGCACATAAACATGTATATCTCACAATTGTGGATGAACTGCTCACCTTTGATTCTTTTCCTTTCCTTGCAAGTGTTGCAAAAAAACAATGATGGTATGTACCCTGAAGGGAAACATTCCTCAAGGATGGCATGGAGCATATTATCTCTGCCACATCAAGTGACATAGTAGGTCCACAATCTCTATTAATATGGAGTTCAGCCTGAATAAAATGACAAAATGGTTTAATACTGATGTGATACAGAATATAATGTAGATGTTCACTTGGATGTTAGGCATATAAATGTGTAACCTACATAAGCGATTGCCCTAGATGTGCTGCTAGTACTACAGAGAGTAAGAGGGAAAAGGAAATAAATAAGGATTCAGGCTGAAGAACTATTGCCACAACATTTCATACCAAGTTCTACTAATTTCCTGGGGGGTAATATTCGGGAGGGGGGGGGGGGGGGTGTCCTTGGGGGTAGTTTTCAGGGGGGATCTTTGCCCAGGGGTAATTGTCCTAGAACCATACAGTACGTATCCCCAAAATATACCCAACTTTAATTGCTTCTAATTAAAAATGTACAACCTTTGTGAACTTGAATCATGTCATGGTAAAGGCCCGGTCACACAGAGGGGACGCATGGGGAACGCATGGCCAGCGCATTGGAAATTTGCGATTTTGGCCAGTGCGTTGTCGTGGGCCCGACTTTTGTCAAAGCTACAGCGAGCTGACACCAAATGCATAGCGTGTTGCTAGCGCGCTGAGCGCATACAGGGCGCATACAGACCGTACACAGAGCGCACATGATAACAACTTCCACGAATGCACAGCGTGTTGCTAGCGCGCTGGACGAATGGTTCACGCATGCACCGCGTTCTTAACAGAGGTGGTCACACATAGACGACGCACGGCCCGCGCATTGGAAATCGGAAAAGGCCGTGTGCCTAACTTTTGTCATGATTTTGGAAAAGCTAGCGAGCTGACACAAAATGCACAGCGTGTAGCTAGCGCGCTGTGCGTATACAGGGTGTGTGCTCCGCGTATGTCTGGCGCTGGTCTAGCGCGCTCCACGCATGTCTGGCGTGCCTTTGGCGTGTACATTCATGCGTCGAGCTCCGCGCACACTTTTGAGCATGCTCAAAAAATCCCGACGCACACAGCGAATGACGACGAATGCATAGCGTGGGTCCAGCGCGCTCGACGAACGAGTAACAAATGATGACGCACGTCTAGCGAACGACAACGCACAGGCCCAAATTGCTAATTTCCCATGCGCTGGCCGTGCGTTCCCCATGCGTCCCCTCTGTGTGACCGGGCCTTTAAGGGTAACTAATACATTGTCTGATAATACCATATTCAAGGTAATGCTGCTTTTCAAAAAGTATTGTTAAAATCCTCTTGTACCAAGTTTGGACATAAGCAATGAATGTGGGTCGAAAGCAATTATAATAATAAACAAGTCAACGCAAAGCGTAGCATACCGTCGAGGGTACAAATGGCCTACACCTGGGGCAGCATCACCAAAAAGTATAGGCATGTAGATAAACCAAGATGGTGCATGCAGTTTATGAAAAAAAGGAGATCCATTAACACAGAAGCAACAAAATTAAAGAATGTGAACTAAAATATGACCTTTGACCCTGTAAAAATGGAACACTGGGGGGCAGCAATCACCAAAATCTATACGTGTGTAGATTTTATTATAATGTACATTTGAAAGGAAACTGTCATGAAATGTGGCGTGCAGATCTAGAGCACACACATTTCCACCAAAATATGACCTGACCCTTTAAAAGATGGAACACTTGGACACTGGGGAAAGCATCGATCGATCACCAAAAACAATAGGCGTGTAGATTTTACGATACATGCACCTCCATACAAAATTGGAAAGAAATCTATCAATAAATGTGGCAGTTAGAGTGCACAATAGACAGCCACAAAATATGACCTTTGACTCTTTAACAGACGGAACACAAGTGACAGCATCACCAAACACTAAAGATGTGTAGATTTTACTAATTAGATACACCTTCATACAAATTTGAATGGAATCCGTCAAGAAATGTGGCAGTTGGAGCGAATAAAAGACATATGACCTTTGACCCGATAAGGACGGAACAATGAGTGCAGCATTGCCAAAAAGTGTAGATGTGCAGATTGTACCAAGATACATCTCCATACAAATTTGAATGAAATCTGTCATGAGCATACACTAGACACCCTGACCCACCAAAATATGACCTTTGACCCTATAACAGACAAACACAGGTGGGAGCATCAGCAAACACTAAAGATATGTAGATTTGACCAAGTTACATCTCCATACAAGATTCTGTGAAGGATTTTGTGGCAGTTAGCTCTATAGAGCGCACACAAGAATAAGACGCAGTGGCAGCGTAACACTGCTGAATCTGAAGTATCCATTGGCAGTATGCCGGAGGATATACAATTACTATTAAAGTTGCTTAACAATGCTTAATATGATATGCATGGCCCTACACGTTATCAGCATCTGTGATATGGTGTGATATAGAAACCCTAAACAAAATTGTGCTTCAAAATTATCATGAAGTGCCTCAAAAAAGTAAAAATCTTTTAGTGACCGTTTTACTATACTTATTTTCCCCAATAGACTGTAGTGTTATAGCCTGGGAGTGGGTGCCATATAGAATTCCCTCCACGTATTCCCTGCGTGTCGTAAAAGGCGACTAAAAGGGACTGCATTGGGCAGCAGCGATGCAGGGAGAGTTCAGGCGGATGATCCTATCAGGGACAACGGCGTCTCTCAGAACTGGTGTTCACATGGATATATTCATGGTCACCACACTGCGGTGAGGAAGGCAACGGGAAACCACCTTCACTATTCTTCCCAAGATATACCATGGAAAGTCACAATTCAAAAATCAAAATCAAAGAGAAACGGCGTGAAGGGAACCTCTAGAAATATAGAGGTGCCTCGCTCGGTAGGCCTTCCCATCTGCGACAGGTGGGACTCGATCGTCATTCAGCGTCTGTCCGCAACCGTAACATCATGCGCATGTGCACCTGGAATGTACGCACTCTCTACCAGAAAGGGAAATTGGACAACGTCGTGCAAGAAATGAACAGGATGAGAATTAATATTCTAGGCATTAGTGAAACAAGATGGACTGGCAGTGGAGAATTCACAGTTGATAAACATAAGATGATCTATTCAGGAGGGATAAGACATGAAAGAGGTGTAGGGGTGCTTATGGATCCATTCACAGCTAACTGTGTTCTGGGCTTTTGGGCAGTCAGCGACAGAGTCTTGTTGGTCAAATTACAAGGGAAACCTTTCAACATGGCAATAATAGTGGTTTATGCACCCACAGCAGAAAGCACAGAGAAAGATATTGACATTTTTTATGAGCAATTAGAGACAGCCAAATCACAATGTAAATCGAATGAAATTGTAATTGCCATGGGAGACATGAACGCCAAGGTGGGAAGAGGCAGATATGGTAGAACAGTAGGGTCATATGGTATTGGAGACAGAAATGAAAGGGGTACCAGATGGATAGAGTGGTGAGAGGCCAAAGGAATGGTCATTGTCAATACATGGTTCAAGGAACATCCAAGAAGGATATATACTTGGAAAAGCCCCGGGGATCGTGCAAGAAATCAGATTGACTACATCACAATAAATGAACGGTTTAAAAGAGGTGTAAAACAAGCTAAAACATATCCGGGTGCAGACTGTAGGAGTGATCACATTCCTGTTGTGGCAACTCTGCAATGTAAGCTTAAGAAGATGACAAAAGCCAAGTCAATCCAGAAGGTAGATTTCGAACAGCTACAGAATTGTGATGTTCGCCTCCGATATACTGTCAAAGTACAAAACAGATTCAAGGTCTCACCGACCAGGGAGAGGAGGTCACTTGGGAATCAATGAGGGACATTCTTGTAGAAACAGCTGAAGAGACATTACCTAAAAAGGAGAAGAAAAGTAAACAGAGATGGATGACGGAGGAGATTCTAGCAAAGATGAGGCAGAAGATCAAGGACAGAGATGGAAGTCAATACAGAGAGTTGGACAGAGAAATTCATGACCACTGCACAAACGCTAAAGAGAAATGGCTGAACAAACAGTGCGCCGAGATAGAGAGAAGTTTTAATGCAAACGATCCCAGGGTTTTTAACCTTAATCCCATTGGGGGGGGGGGGGGGGGGGGGGGCTCTTTAGGCCCCCCCCTCGACATTTTTTTTGCGATAAGTCTGAAACGCGAAAAGCTTGCGCCATGATTTTATGTGACTTTTTTGTTTAAAGTCTCGCGCAACTTTGAGACCAAATTTGCGACAACCGGGTGTGTGGTTACGACGTTACGCGCGTTTGAAAAAAATTTGTCAAGCCAAAAATGGCTCAAAGACGTGATTTCATGTACAAAGTCAATGTAAATTGTGTATTCAGTAAAAATTCATAAATCTTTGTCTATTTTTCCTTTCACTGGCTGAAACGGTTAAAAAATCTGCTTTTTATGACTCTAATAATATCACCAACAATTTCTATCGAAAAAACAATAGAAATAATAAGGTTGAAAAAACAAAGAAATACATAAGAAATTAATAAAAACAATAAAATACATAAGAAATTAATTTTGATACCAATTTTTTTTCTTGTTAATATATTAAGAACATTACTAAGAGTATCTGCACAAAAGATGAGGATGTTTGGAAGTTTTATTTAATGATTTATTTATATTTATCATTTTTATTGTTTTTTACGCATAAATTAGCATAATTAGTATAATGAGTGGATTTTTAAAAAAATTGACGATGCAGTCTCGCAGTTTACATCACAGGCTATGTACATGCCGATTTTTGGCGCGATAGCGCGATCAGCAGCCGAGATCAGAGGGGGGGGGGGGGCCAAAAAGGCCCCCCCCCCCCCCCCCCCCCCCCCCAATGGACTCAAGTGATCAAAATAACCCAATGGGATTAGGGTTAAGAAGGTAAATGAACTTTCTGGGAAAAAACTTCGGAGCTCCAAGTCGGGATGCATCAAGGCAAGGGATGGATCAGTACTGGTTGAAAAGGAAGAGATACTGAAGAGATGGACTGAGTACATTGGCGAGCTTTTTGATGATGTAAGAAAGGAACCTCCACACTGTGCAGGATCTATTGAAGGACCTAGGATTCTGCTCTCAGAAGTGAGGTCAGCGATCAGCATGATGAAGAGGAACAAAGCTGCTGGTCCTGATGAAGCAGTACTGGAGATGGTCGAAGCATTGGAGAACTATGGTGTCATGAAACTAACGGAAGTCATCAATAAGATCTATGATGATGGAAAGTTTCCAGATGACCTGTGCAAATCGATATTTATTTCACTTCCCAAGAAACCTGGAGCAGTGGAATGCGGGCAACATAGAATCATCAGCCTCATGAGCCATATCACAAAGATCATCTTGCGAGTTCTACTTCAAAGAGCAAGGAATCACCTAACTCCAGAAATTAGTAATGTGCAGTTTGGTTTTGTCAGAGATGCCGGAACTAGAAATGCTGTTTTTGTTCTGCGGTCTATAGCAGAAAGGGCCGTAGAAATGCAGAAAGACGTCTTCCTGTGTTTCATCGATTATACAAAAGCCTTTGATAAAGTAAGACACGATCAGTTATTTGAAGACTTAACCAAGATTGGAATAGACACAAAGGATATCAAGCTATTGCAAAATCTGTATTGGGGACAAACAGCATGTGTTAGGGTAGAAACAGAATTAAGTGACTACATCAACATTAAGAGGGGTGTTCGGCAAGGATGTGTCATGTCTCCAGATCTCTTCAATTATTACAGTGAGTTGATACTTAGAAACCTAGAACAGGAAAGAAGATTGAAAGTAGGAGGACATAATATCACAAACATACGGTATGCGGATGATACAATATTAATCGCAGAATCGGAGAAGGACCTGCAGCGACTTTTGGAAGTTGTCGTCAGAGAAAGTGACAAGAGAGGATTATCATTAAATTACAAGGAAACGGAATGCATGGTAATTTCAAAGAAGGGAGGAATACCATGCTCTCTTAAGATCAACAACAATCAAATAAAGCAAAACTTTGGCAAAAGGAAAACAGCATGATTGGAAACTTCTCAGCACTGACAACCACCTACAGAAGCTATACAGCATTGAAGTCTGCAACAGGTTCCAGCCCCTAGAGAAGGAGGAAGAATCAGCTACCGAGAGGTATGAGCGATTCCTAACAGCACATAAGGAGGCTACTGAGAAAGTTATCCCAGTGAAAAAGAAGACACGAAAGTTGCATTTTCCCAACGATACACGTGTAATTAGTGCTAGAAATAAAATCAATAAAGCCTACATGGAGTACCAGAAAGATACAACTGATGAAAATCGACAGATCTACAAGCAAGCCAAGCAGAACCTTGAGGAAGCATACAATGTAGTTATAGAAGAAGATCTTGATAGTAAACTAAAAGAAGTGGAGAGAGCGCATGCCAACAGTAAACATGGGCAGAGCTGGAGGGAAAGCATCCCCGAAAGAGCAGTTAAAAGGAGACACACAGAAAGACAGGGTCACAAACTGGTTCAACCACTTCAAGAATCTTCTTGGAAGCCCTCCTGACATAGATGATGAGGATGAAGAAATTCTGCCTTTACTAGAGAGTCTGAACATCAAGACAGGGCCATTTGATCTGAAAGAATATTCAAAGGCAATAAAGTCACTAGTAGAAGGGAAGAGCTTTGGGGAAGATGGCATACCACCAGAGGTTCTAAAAAGATGCGACCTTGATGAAATCATTCTGAGTTTCTGCAACAACGCTCTGATCAATGAAGAAAAGCCTCATCAATGGTCCATACTGAACATCGTACCAATACTAAAGTCTGGAGACCTGAGCCAAGGAGGAAATTATCGAGGAATCAGTCTAAGCTCCATCATGGCCAAAACTTTCAATAGATTGATTTTGAACAGGATCAGACCTGTACTTGATAGTCACCTGAGAACCAACCAAAATGGATTCAGAGTTGGAAGGACCACGGTGGGACATATTTTGGCACTTCGCAGGCTTATAGAAGGAGTAAAAGAAAATCAACTCCCGGCTATTATCACATTTATTGACTTTCGCAAAGCCTTCGATACCATCCACAGAGGCAAGATGTTGAAGATCCTTACTGCATATGGCATACCGGAGCAACTGGTGAATGCTATTGGCAAGATGTACGAAGACACCAAAGCAAAAGTAATATCACCTGATGGAGAGACTGACCTCTTTGAAATCATGGCTGGTGTGCTTCAAGGTGACACGCTTGCACCTTACCTATTTGTAATAGTCCTCGACTATGCCTTCCGAACAGCTATAGACTGCCATGAAGAGGAACTTGGATTCCAACTGGAAAGAAGGAGAAGTAGGAGAGTTGGTCCGGAAATCATAACAGATCTAGATTTTGCCGATGACATAGCCCTGCTATCTGAGGAATTAGAGCAAGCCCAAAAACTCTTGAGCAGGGTGGAGACATCGGTAGGCAAGGTCGGGCTACGGATGAATTCAGGCAAAACCAAGTTCATGTCATTCAATCACAGGGAGATCATCACTATAAAAACAAATGATGAAATTCAGTTGGAGAATGTCCCTGATTTCAAGTACCTGGGAGCACTGATGGTGAGCACAGAAAAAGATGTGAAAGCTCGTAAGGCAGCAGCATGGAGAGCGTGTAGTAAGCTTGGAAGAATCTGGAAATCTTCTCTTCCCACGCAGTTCAAACAGCGTTTGTTTGTTGCTACAGTTGAATCTGTGCTGCTATACAGCTGCGAAGCATGGACAGTTACAACAAAGTTGGCAAAGGAATTAGATGGTTGCTACACCAGACTTCTTAGGACAGCATTCAACGTGCACTGGAGTCAGCACATGACAAATAAGGAGCTGTACGGGAAACTACCAAAAGTATCAGAAAAGATCAGGGAAAGAAGACTACGTTTTGCAGGCCACAGCTGTAGGAACATTAATGAACCAATATCTCAGCTTATACTCTGGAAACCTAAACACGGGAAGAGGAAACCTGGACGACCTCATCTTACTTATACAGACCTACTCAAGAAGGATACGGGACTTGAACTGTCAGAGGTAAAAGCAGCCATGCTGGACAGGAATGTGTGGAAGGCCATCACAGCTCGGGCAGTTGACCCGACTTAAGCAAGTAAGCACCTCTGTTAATTACCTCGGGACTACAATTACTGACGATGCAAGAGGCGAGCAAGAAATCAAGAGAAGGATTGCACTTGCAAAATCAACTTTCTCCAAGTTAGAAAACATCCTAAAGAATAAGAAGATGAAGATGAAAACAAGACTCCGCGTACACAATTGCTACGTGTATCCAGTTCTAATGTATGGATGTGAAGCTTGGACCCTGACATCAGACCTAAGAAAGCGACTGGAAAGTTGTGAAGTTTGGTTCCTGAGAAGGATGCTAAGAATTTCATGGACAGAAAGAATTTCTAATGATGAGGTATTTGCCATGGCAGGAACAAGACGAAAGCTTCTGAATAATATAAGAGGTCGACAGCTGAGCTTCTTGGGCCATGTTATACGGAAGAATGGTTTGGAAAATCTTGCACTGACTGGAAGAATCGAGGGGAGGAGGAGTAGGGGTAGAAGGAGGATTCTGTGGATGAGTAACTTAAGGAGTGGGATTTCTGAATGTGGAATTGATCTCGGGGAGAATGAATTACTTCATAGAATATGGGATAGAGAGTTGTGGCACTCCATGGTCGCCAACGTCTCAGGATATGGCACATAGAAGAAGAAGAAGAAGTTATAAAAACTGTTGGGTAAACGGTTTTTGAAATTTGAAATTCCAAACATAAATATCTTGATAATCTGACGCCGTCTGATTATCAAGATATTAAACATCATGGGATTCCTGACTGACCTAAAGGAGCTTGATTGCAGCATGAGCTAAATCCAGGATTTTGTTTAGAATCTGAAACAAAGATACCTAATCCCTTTAAACAAGAAATACTTCAAACTTCACCTAAAAACGACTCTAATTTAGTTGGCAAACCATTCCATAATTTAGGGGCTGCAACAGCAAAAGCACAATCACTTTTGGCTCGGGAACCGGGGGCGTATTGGAAATTAGCATGTGTTACTGTAATGAACGCGATGGAACAATGTGTTTGAGAAGGCCGTTTAAAAATGATAGAGCCTATATACCCAGAGATATAATTGTAGTACTTCGTTATTTTATTATGTAATCACAGACACATGCACAGCCCAATTAAGGTAACTTTCTCTTTATAAGTGAACATGCCTTCCTATACTTAATTCTCTCCTCGTTTTTTTGTTTTGTTTTTTTCTTCTCTCTGTTCCATTTGCTATTTTTGTTCTTTCCTATCAACTTTCTGTTATATAAAATGTAATTTTCATAATAATATCTATAATGTTCTTTCAGTAACTGTGTTAATTTATTATGGGCGTTCCCAACTCAAGCTATGCTTTCCGGGTTTTCGCCTCGTTCCGTATCTGAATTATTTACTGTATACTCTATGTTGAAATAATTGTTACATGTATCATGTATATATACATTGTGTTTCATATTGTACTGTTGAGAAGGAAATAAATGTTAATAAATACAATACGATACAGATGCCAACCTCTTGACACAAAAAACAGACTCAATATCCCATCAAAATCAGATTTTTTTTTGTTGAGAAAATCAGATTTTCAAGAAAACTTGACACTATACTACTGGCCTGTTGGCCCCGGGCCAGTAAAATGTCAGAAAAATGTTTTTTGGTAAGAACAGTCAAGTAAAATGTTTGCTCTTTCATTAACATTTAATGAGAAAATTGTAAAGCAAAGTTTTGTCAGGATAACAGGGGTTTACTTGTACATGTTTGTGATTTCCGCGTTTTTTTTTTAAAGATGAAAAATCTAATTTTCAAGAGAAAATATCGTACTCAATACGATATATTCGTAATTTTGAATACTATCAAAAGAATCTTAAACTGAATGCGAGTTAAAATAGGTAGCCAATAAAGTGATCTGAGAATAGGAGTTATGTGTTCATATTTTCTGGTTTAGGTGATGAGACGGGCTGCCATATTCTGAATATGTTGAAGTGGAGAAACGGTGGAATTTGGTAAGCCAAAGTACAATCCATTACATTAAATCTAAATGAGAAGTCACAAAAGCGTGGATCAATCGTTCTGTAAACTGTCTGTCCAAATATTTGTTGAAAGTTCATTAATCCTGGAGATGCTGAGAGCAGCTGTCCGGCAAGTATTCCTGATTTGGTGTTTCATATTCAGTACATTATCACCAGTGACGCTGAGGTTACGAACAACTTCTGAAGATATGTCAACACCAGCAGCATCTACAGTATGTGTTTGTTATCTCATTCCAAAAACAATCGTTCACTTTAATATTTACACAACTATTAGGCAGTTGAAAAAATTGGCGTTAACATATCAACTCAAACTCAAGGAAATGCTTATTACACCCCCTGTCAGTCAATATCTGTATAATATTTTCTAAATTAAATTAAAAATTCAAAGCGGTGTCTTTATATATGCAGGTGAGACAAAAAGGATGAACTAATTTTGTTTATCAAACTATGATCAAACTTACTACATGTGTTCCACTGAATACATAACCAGCTACAGTGTGTGCTGTCATGTCTTTGGATATGATCAGCATAATCTTCTTTGATGAAACCATGTCCTTCACCAAGGCTGCTACATCTGAATTCTGACTCTCAAAGGCTACATCAACAACGAAATCTATCTGTTCCTGTGAAGACCATCTGTTCATGTGTAGTCCCTGAAGCATAGACGTCATTACATGGGTTGCAATAGTTTTGTTTTGTGACACAGTGAAGTACAGGAGATACCTAAACTCCTTCTTCCTTGGCAGCACTACTTGCTTAATCAGCCTGTTGAATTCATTACGATCTGATTCATACAGGAAAGCAAGATGGACTCCAGCCATATACTCCTGAAACAGTTTGTGAGGGAAGAAGACTGGCAATTGCACATGAGAACTACTCTTATGTATGTCCATGCTATTGGTGATCCTGTCCTCCTGAGACAAAATCCCAACCCGACAGGCAGTGTCCTTGGATTCTGGGCATATTTCGAAATCATCTTCATCAAAAACCAATGTATTTTCTAGCAGACCATTGAGGGCCTGTCTGGCAATTGGTCCGAGGAGCTCATCAATTTGTTTCAAACAGGGAAAAACTAAGGGGCTGCCTACATTCTTGACCTTTTTCTGAGCATAATGTTCTTTTAGAAAAGCAATCATTACTTTGAATATCTGAGAAAAAGTTTTCAGTGGTTTGATTTCCATTAGTTTTTGCTCATCAAGTTCTTTCCACATAAGACACAACATGGCTACATATATAGGATAGTGGGCCATGTTCTCAGATATGACATCATTCTTGATGGTGAACTGGATAAGCTGATTTGCTTTATCATCATTCTTTGGAAAGTATTTGTGAATGTAGACTGACAAATTTTCTCTGTCGAAACCCTCAACATGAATGAATGTGTAGAGCTTCATTAGGTCACCATCTAATCTAATCTCTACTGCTCTCCATGGGCGAGTGGTCACCAAGACTGGGCAAGAGGCAAGTTGATCTGAACAAAGAATATCTCCAAGTCCAATATCATCAGTCTCAGATGAGCTTCCACATACCTCTGAGGAAGTGACGCTTGGCTGTGATGGCTGAAATCGCATCCGACCATTAGGCCGTGTTTGGCAAGATTTAGCTTTCATGGTTTTGCCACTGACTTCGTCTAGCCCATCAAATGTGATGGATACCTTGTCAAGATTTGACTGGATATACTCAGATAAGCCTCCACATGCCTCTGAGGAGGTGACACTTGACTGTGATGGCTGAAGTTGCATTTGATCAGTAGGCTGCGATTGCTTCAGATGCATTTGAACAGTAGCTGGTGTTTGGCAAGATTTTGTCTTCCTGATTTTGCATCTGACTTCATCTAGCCCATCGAATGCGATGAATACCTTGTCAGGATTTGACCGGATATACTCAGTAATCTGGGAAACCGTTGCTGGATTGTTTTTGGCCAGATAAGACTTTGCAATCTCGCCAATAGTGTGTTGCTTAAATTCACGTAGAGAAACAATCAAGACCCACACAAAGCGACTGAAATGCCTCCCTTCAATCCAGTCCCAGGCAATTTTAGCACAAAATGTAGTTTTTCCAGCCCCTGCCTCTCCCTGAACCATGATCCGCTTGGGAAACTCTCCATTGACTTTGAGATTAATAAAACTGTTGTAATCTATTGTTTGCTTGCCAATTCCATCCTCTTCTTCCAATACAAGATGTGTGTATAGTTTTTCAAAACCCACAAGAGAAGAAGGCTTGAGAGGATCAGCTCTGATCTTACAGAGAGTTGACCTGTACTTCGACTTGAAATCCTTTGCACACCGCTCAACCAGTTCAGGAGAAAATGGTTTGGTCTGAGATTCAGCTGAAGGAGGTTTGGTCTGTGATTTGAGCAGTCTTGATTGTCCTCCTAAAAATACATAGATATCCATATTCACATGATTACACTTGAACATATTTTGTATACATCTAAAAGGATTTTAAAGGCCTGAGGCTAATAGTGTGACCTACAACTAGGTGCATGTACTCTAAGACACAAAGTCCTACATGTTTGTCTGAATTTATATGACTTTATTCAATGGTAAGTCGAATTTTGTAAGTCGAATAATCGCCCAAGTTGATCAAATTTCCAGGACCGTTTCATTTCATTCTCTCACTTCGCTTATCTCACATAATAAATACTGTAGGCATCACTTTGGCGCGAGTTGATTTTTGCACTCTCGCAAACAATGCCTCCTGTTCATCCAAGAGTGGACACGAACTACACAAAATTGATACCAAGTGATTTGGGATAAAACACTCTTTCATAAGATGTATAATAATCTACTGTTCATAGGTGATTTTTTTTTAATAATTAGCATAATAATTTTCTAGGTGTTTACTTTTTATGACTCACACGGTACATAAATACATGTTGACTGATCTTTACAGCCTTTGACCTCACAATCCAACATCTGATCACTTGTCTCCCTTTGGTGATGCATACCATGTTTTTTTTTTTTTTTTTTTTTTGGGGGGGGGGGGGGGGGGGTTCCAACTAAAACAGCTTAAAGTAGTTATTGATACAGTGATAATCGTTTTATTTTATTTTGCTGACCTTTGATCTTCTTAACCCAAAATATAATCAGTTTGTCTCTATATGGTGATGCATATATATAAAAACACCAAATTTGAAATTCATGGCTATAACCGTTCTCGAGACTTGCAACATTGGGGCTAAAACCCTAAAAATTAATTCAATTTGACCCTCATGGCCCTTGGCCTTTGACCTACTTGTCCCAAAATGTAATCACTTCATCTTAATTTGGTGATGCATGATAACACCAAGTTTAAAGTTCCCACCTCAAGTGGTTCTTGACATATCATGAGGCTAAAACCGGTAATTTCAACAATGTACCTCTATTTAAACTTACATCCAAATCTAATCAAGATTGTCATCATATGGTGATACATACTATTACCAAGTTAGACGTTTATACCTGAAGTGCTTCCTGAGATATCGCAATAGCAAAATAAGAGCAGAACGAATAGACAGACCACCCAAAAACATATCCGGTACCACCTTCGGTGGGTGGATGCATAATTACAGTTATCATGGAATGACGCAAAAGAATATAATTTGTTTGTAGAATATGTGCACATAAAAGAAGCTAGCATACATCGAATTGTGCTGTCACTCAAAGTACTTATAAATGTAACACTTTTGTACATTGTGGCAAATGTATAGAACACAGAGCACTCACTTTCACTAGGCTTACATCGAAAGGGTGCGTTGCGGTGCGGCGCGGTGTGGTGAGTTCAACGCAAGCTTCGAGAAAAGCGGTGGGGCTTTTCTAGAAAGGGTGCGTTGAGAACGGAGTACCGTCTTAACTAGACCCTTTCGGGAGGGTGCGTCGAATAGTCTTTCACATCAGTCGTTAAAATGTTAAAGGAATAGAAATGTCGTTTTATAAATTGAAATAATCAAAATTGAAACTACTTTTACTTAGTCTTGCAGATCAGGCGTTTATAAGAATTAAATCAGTAAATAAAAAGAAACACAATAAAATTATTAACTTAAATGTTTATTTATTTTGAACTAAAGAAGGGCATATTATGTGAAAAAAATGTGACTATCCTTAAATTTAAATGTGTGTGGATGTGATAACAACCACTATATATAGCATATATGCCGGTGAATACATTTTTCAGATGGTATAGATATTAAAACATAATTAGGTGGTCTGTCGTTTTCGACAGATCACCTATTGTTTTCGTCAGAATTTTCTATCTTCTTTATTTATTTATTTATTCTTTATTTTTATTTCTCCCCCCTTTTTTGTTTACAGGATAACTCAAAATCGGTTCAATCAATTTCCTTCAATTTCGGCACAGTCATAGTATATATAGGTCATTGTCATGAGACGTAACAGTAACATTTTCAAGGTCATCAAATCTTCATGACGTCATCCAGGCGCCATTTTGTGTTTTTTGGGGTACTTTTTACTCATGATCATATCTTCTTAACGGAAAGGCATTTCTCATTCATATTTATCATGATTAAGGTCGAAATCCGTCCGGTCAATTTCAGGTCAAAAAACGCGCGCGCATGCGTACGTCCGCGCGTTAGCGCGCGCGCAAAAAATAAAAATGCTCGAAATCGTTTAAAATTAATTTTGCATACGTTTCAGGCCATTCTAAGCGTTTCGCAAAAAAAAGCTCGCACTCGCGTGCGCGCGCGTTTTCGCGCGTACTGATATTTGCCAACATAAAATCGCAAAATTTTCTCTGTCATCATATTTGGCACATTTTTCCAAGCATTTTGATACCTTGTTCACCTTTTTCTGCCCATTAATAACGGAATGAGCGTCCGTTTAAGATAATGTCCGTGCGTGCGAGCTCTTGTAATACATAGCATACATTGGCAAAAACATGCCTATACAAAATCCATTGTAGCGCTTTAGGATGCAAAATGAACCCAATTTTGTTTTCATATTTTGATAGAGTATGAATTGGAGATATGATTTCATGTCTCATTTGGTCCTCAATTGACTCATGACGTCATCATAATGGCCTCCGAACTCAAAAATTTAATTTGCATATTATGACGTCATAATATTTTTGGAAAATTGATTGTATCTCTGTAAATATTGATCAATTTTCATCCACATTTTGATAGGTTTTAGCTGAGACAATTCTCTACAGATGCAGTCGCCACGAATTTTCATTTTGACGAAAGCATCATGGCGTATTTTTGCGATTAAAGGAGGCATGTCAATTTTTTACATTTTGCGTGTATTCTCTATGGGACATGACTTTTTCTGAAAACTGGATTCTACATTCCCGTCTTTCACGAGCAATATCTCCGTCGTCTCAGCTTCGTTTTCGCTGAGCATCGAGTATGTTGTAGCTGAGACAATAAGCTATCACAAGTGTGCCATTTATTTCTCGATCAGATGCCGGGATCATGCTCATATTTCACTTGCAAAGTGGGATTTGAGAATTTCATTTTCCGTTTGTACGTGTAATCGCTATGGGAAATGTTTTGGTATATCGGTAACGCACTTGACATCGGACCTCGAGATCCCTGGTTCGAGTCCGGTTGCTCCAACAATGTTTTTTCTTCATTTTTTTTTCTTTTTTTACTTTTCAATGATCATACAATTGAAAACAGACCACCTAATTCGTCCCCATGACGAATTAAATTTCTAGTTTCAATTTGTTTTGGAAAAATGTAAAAAAAACACATGAAACATATGGCTCCGAATAGTCTCATTGGACAACGCCCCCTATCGTCAGAGTCTAGCAGCCTAACATGTTAGCCTATGGACTTTTACCAAAAAAATTGTTAAAAATTCATTTTTTTTTGTTTAAACGAAAAGCACATCCACCCCGACGTACGTTGACACTAGCTCTTTCATTGAAACCCTCATGTCCCATTGACTTTTGAAAGTTCACCCACCGTAATTTGATCAAAATAGGTCGCCAGCTCGCCATTGCCTATATAACACATGTGCAACACGTCGAACTTTGGACGCAATTGCCACGCGATTGTAAGGTTATAGGTCAAGCACATGAAGGATAACAAGCATGAATTATCATAGATCACTTCTGATGGTTCATTATGACCATTTCAGCCAACCCCCCACCGTAATTTTTCCATTTAGTATAGGCAAACATTTTGCCCAGTTAAGCTAAACATGAATATTCATGACACGCCATGGACTATTCGATTATTTACAGAGGGGTGCACAATCAAACTCCCCTACTTTTAGTCAAGTATTTCATTGTATTATGTAGTTTGGTAGGTTTTTTTTACTAACTGTTCAATTATCAGATATCCATGATAGTTTAAAGATATGGAAAAGGTTCTAGTATTTTATATTTAGCAAAGCAATCTCACTTTCAAAATCACTATCAAGTGTCGTCTAATCCGCCGATTGCCGTCTGCTATATACGTTTAAGGCACATTTATCTGTCGACTGTGATGTAGACAGTTTACTTGTCATTGTAGATTTATGATTAGCCATCTGTCATTTATTATTCTTTAATTGTTGACACTCTTACAATTACCACACACACGAACACTCTCACTTCCCTTCCCCAACACACCATTTCCTCACACTCGGTTCACACATCATACCCAATGGCCCTGCAACATACTGGAACATTCTAGTTTGGTAGTGACGTCGAACTAGCTACGTTTGTGCTGGCAATGATCCAGGGAGTGAAAATGAGACAACCGGAGCAATATGAAAGCATGTGCACACCTACAGTTTTCAGCACGTGTGTCTGATTAAGTAAAATGGCAATAAATTTTTATTTGAAATTTAACAACAGTTAGGCTATGCAATACAAGTTAACATTTTTAAAATGAATTCCAAACAAAACAAGAAATGGATATTATTTTTATATCAATAAATAAACGACTGATATGCAAGACTAGCTAAACACCTATATTTGACATTTAAAAAAAATATACTTTAGTTACTTATTTCATTGTTTCTTTTTATTTACTGATTTAATTCTTATAAACGACATTTCTATTCTATAACATTTAAACGACTGATGGAAAGACTAGTTGACGCACCCTTTCGAGAAAAGACCCCCCGCTTTATCCCGAAAGGGTGTGTTATGACGCTACTCCGTTCTAAACGCACCCTTTCGAGAAAAGCGGTGGGGCTTTTCTCGAATGGGTGCGTTGAACTTACCACACCGCGCCGCACCACACCGCAACGCACCCTTTCGATGTAAGCCCTTTCACTATGGTAAAAACTTACTTCAGTTCTGTTCACAGTTTTTTATGTCTTCTGGTGTAGCAAGAATTAATATCTGTTTACCTGTGCTGTTTGAAATTGGAGGTTCATTGAGTAATCCGTCCAATAGGCCACCCAAGTCATTCTCTCGTAGTTTCTCTGCCAAAAGCTGCCGTTTGTTTGAGTGTGGAGATTGCTGCATGACATTCCATTTCATAAACACATCCAGTAACGCATTGGTGTAGTTCTTCAAATTCTCAACTAGGATTGCCTGTAGTTGAGCATAGGAGAACCCTAGAGATATCCCTACAGCGTTGTAGTAAGATGGAGCGATATCCTGGGCCAGCTTCAGAAACTCCATTTCACTGACCGTACTGTAAAATGAATAATAAATCAATCGGGTAGGATGGGATATTAGTTACAGAGCATCCCATTGGCTGAGAAGCTATCATGTGACACTCAACAATTTGTATTATGTGCTCGAACATGCAATATAACAACCTGGGGATATCAGAATATATTTCCTGTGATATTAACTTTGAAACATATTGCCCCAAAATGCAGGTGAGGGCGGCATTGCTCTGGCAAAGGTAATCATACCCCCAAAAGAGTGTGGCAGTATATACAATAATGATGATGACGGTAATAATAATAAAAATAAGAAAAAGATTACTACTACTACCTCTAATAATTAATAATAAGGAAGTTATTATTATTACTAGAATTGATGATGATAATGATGATGATGATAATGGTGATTATTATTACCATTATTAATACTACTACTAGTTTTACTACTACTACTATCATTTAATATTATATTTATTTTTATTACGATAACCTTCATCATCATGATTGTTATCTGTATCATGCATAGTCTATGCATATTTTGTATTCACATGATAACTTACAGTGCCACGTCAAAAGAGAAGGTTGAGTTCTGGGAAAGGTATATGTAAATTGTGAGCCTTTTCATTCTGTTCATGTTAGTTTTGAAGAGTATCATAGAAAAAATGTTCCTCAAAAAAGATGGCTCATCAAATGCCCTCATATTCAAAATATGATGAATAATTTTTTGTGGACCACACTTGCTACATTCATTAATTTTTTGAAATGCTAAAGCGCGGCAATGGCAGCACAGCTAATGCCGGGGTAATAATCTCCAGGTTTGGTAGCGCCTAGTGATTCTAATAAGCACTATATAAAAACTGAGTATTATTATTATTATTACATGTTTATGTAGTCCTATATACAGATTTCTGTGTCCAGTGCATGTTACTTTTAGCAAGAGTGGGCAAAATGATAATGTTGACGACTTTACGCTACATGCATGATCAACCTTTTGAATCACTTCCACAATGTTTCTTTTGCAATGCAATCGTGTGACCTGAAGTAAACTGTATTGTTTAGCCCCGAACGTTACTAGTATATAGGCTTACTTTGAATCATCAGGTTATCATGTTGGGTCGAGTGGTTGCGTTACCCGGCCTTTTGTGATATCATGCCCTTTTATTCACGAAATATTGGAGGTAATGTTTGTGAAATAAACCCCTCTCATCTACAAATGGTCTGATCCAATTCACCCGACACTTTGTGAAAACCCTACGGCAAATCTACGAAAGATCGCATCCTGAACATGCATCTTCACATGATCTTTTAATTGTTTCACGCAAGGTCATGTAACGCAACCACCCCACCGGACGCGATGACCCGATGATTCCAAGTAAGCCAGTATATAAATGCATACCTTTCTGCAGTGTTAGGACCTGGATTGGTTTCAACGTCACCAGATCTCATCAAGAGGATCAGGAGCAGATAGAGAAGGCAGAATCCATCCATGGTGTAAGATGTCCCTCTCACTCGACAGAAGGGTAGTTCTCTGGAAAATGGTGACGACATGGGCAACAATACTTGAAAACAATATTCAGAAACTATTTACATTGCGCACATAAAACAGATTGAATAAAGATCCTTGCCCCCCCCCCCCCCCCCCCCCCCAAACAATCAGAATGCCAATGACTGTAACCAAATAAAAGAGTTTGTGTATCCGGACAGTTGATTTACACATGGACCTACTAGTAATTTGAAGAAATTTACATGCAATATTAATTTCATAAATACTTAGAGGTTTATGTAACAAAGTGAATAAGAGGATGAATATTTACGAGGGTTTATTTGATGCATACATTTTGTTAAATCCTAAGGCAAAAGTGGTGGCTTTACTTTTTGAAGTTTCTGTACACTAATTATGATCTACAATAAGAGTCTTCATGAGGCTGGATTTTATAGAACTCAACTAAGAACAACTTGTTCTATTTATTAGATATATGTGAAGCCGCATTACAATCTTTGGTAGCAATAATCATGGGCATATGATATAGGTCATTTGTTGAACATACATGTAGATATAAATTGGTATCATATCACAATCCCTCTTCTCAATGAAAACTTAATTTCATATTTAGATCCATACTGTTTAAATATCTTTTTTAAATTGTTTGCTTAAGAACATTAAACTTGTGCTAATATGAACTTACAAATTCTTCCCTTTCTTTGTTTGTTTTAATTGTTTTTCACCAAAAACAATTTGAGAATTCTATCACATTTGTTTTTCATTTTAATGCGGATTGTTTGCTTATTTATCTAAAATGTTTTGATCAGACTTCAGTTATCATCTTGCTTTATAATGCAATAAACTTAAATAATAAACAAAACATGACATATTCAATATGTCTTTTTAAATCTGACTACCGGTACTCAAAACATTGTAAACATTTGGTAGCAATAATCATGGGCATATGATATAGGTCATTTGTTGAACATACATGTAGATATAAATTGGTATCATATCACACCGGAGAACGTAGGACTCTTTCATTTTTATAAAGTAGGTATTTATCATAGAAAACTGGTGAGAGTGTGAATGTCAACACCGCTGTGCATGCCTGACTTGTCAACTCTCTCTCTCTCTCCCCCCCCCCTTTTCTTCTCCCGTAAAAAAGAAGAAACAAAAAATCAGAAACTTACATGTAAGTCTAGTAGTATCCCGAGATGCACATGCACATCACCATGCATTAGTCCATTGTCATCCCTCCGTCTAAGATGGGCGGGATCACCCTGCAAATACAATATGAATACATGATTCCTACACGAGCATATCGATCCCTGAATATTTAGCTGCTCATGCAGTGATCGAGTTCAGACTGCCATTAATTTGTTAAATTTCAGTCAAACTAAAGAATCCATGTCTCATGAGAGATACAATTTAATCCCTACACACCTTTCTTCGTAAAAGATTGTCCATAATGAATCGAACTCGGAAGCGAGGTGGTGTGTGCGTGGACTTGACAGTAATGTCTAAATTCTCTTCATTTGCAGAAATCATTGTAAAATGAGCCGACCCTACCCAAATCAGAGGCTAAGGAACGATACAGACAGAAATTTTGGTCTAAAGAGAGGAGCAGACCCTACCCAAATAAGAGGCTAACAAACGAAAGTCAGAGACAGAAATTTTGGTCTATAATATAACAGTAACATCACTAACAACCACTCCAGCAAAGCATAGAGAGTCAATGCTAATGCGTATTGACCTCTAGCACTGCATATGTGCTGTGAGGCAGGTATTATTAGACCCATACACAAATATACACACCACACAATATCGCATAGACTCTACACAATCATGTCGATGCAGCTATAATATAAGTTTGACACTAGACTTACAATTTGAATTTTAAAATTATTCTTTTTAACATCAGTAAGTTAAAAAAAATGTATTTTACTGCTATTACCTATTTAGGTGTCATCAATTGTCACTAAAGTACAGATTTTTAGTGAAATCAGTTGAATTTTGTACAGTGGTGTTTGAAATGTTGAGAATCAAAAGCACAGCTAGCTTTTACTACACAGCCAGGATAGTGATGCTCCTAATGTGTGCTAACAACAAGGAACAAGGTTTATTTTTAAATAGACTAACCTTAATGTTTTGAACAGTCTGATTATGGTAACAAAGGCAGCATTTCGTCGACAGACATTAAATCTAAATATACTGCAACTGATTCTGAAGAAGGATCATCAAATTTAGGAAGATCAATCATTAATCACTGATTGAATCGAACCCGGAAGCGAGGTGGCGTGCGCGTGGCAGAAAAATGGCGACTGCACTGTACATGTGCAGTATGTGGGTTGGGTTGCGGTACGGGAGAGAAACTGAGCGCGCGAATGAAAGGGGGAATCCCCGTCTTCTTCAGCATTTTCTGCTACGTTCGCGCGGGGTACACAGTCTTCACATCTCTAAATCTTATCTATGTGGTGTAGTCACCGTGTAGACGGTTGTAAGAAAGCTTTTAAAGGGTCTCCAACATACACCACTTATCATCATCATGATTATCATAATAATGATTATTAATCTATTAAGACTGAATTTAAAAAACGATCTTTTTCTTTCATCGCTCCAAGCATCTATAACAATCTACCGACTCATATTCGCACGGCAGCTTCACTCCAAATGTTCAAAAAACAAATTAAATCACTCCCTCCACTTTAATGCATGCACTGGTACCTAATGTTATATTATGACTTATTCCAGTTAGTTTTGTTTGTTTTGTTTGTTTGTAGTTGTGTAGTCTGTAGTAGTTTTATTTCTTACCTTTTACCCTTTTGATTTATGTCTGTTATTTATTTATGGCATGTGTATTTTGTATTTGTATTTTGTATTGTATCAATAATATCTTAATGTTAATAGTTCAGGCCTTATGTTAATTTTGATCTAGTTTTTAAGTTGTTTTAGTTCTCTTATGGTATGTTGTTTATATAATGTCTTTGTTTTCTACAATGTATTCTATTTTTTGTAAATATTTGTATGTA
>JAVYIG010015329.1:0-36613 GCA_035222895.1 Strongylocentrotus droebachiensis
CCACCGTAATTTTTCCATTTAGTAAAAGCAAACATTTTGCCGAGTTTAGCAAAAACATGAATATTCATGAACGGTCAGACATACAGCCTTTATAGAACTTAACGTATAGTGAATGGAATGGGCGATGATCCGTTCAGGAGGCAGAGGTCAGTGGTTTGTGCTGGCAATGTTCACGCGAGCGAAAATGAGACAATCGGAGCAATATGAGTGATTCACACAGAAAAGGAATATGCCGAACGCCATTATAATGTTTGAATACTGATAATAGTTTGAATAATGGTTACCCTCGTATCCAATCCAGGGACGAATGTAGTGCGGTTCTTTGTTGGTTTGTTGACGAAATTCTAGTCCCTGACCTCCTTCACCTATGTCGGTACCCCCCCCCCCCATTATCAAACAGACTTACCATTACAGGGTAATAATATGGACTTTTAGATATTTGCGTGGACTGATACGTGTGACGTCCATTCAAGGCAATGCATTAAAAGGACGTCGATCGTAGCATAGACCTATTGTCTTCGTGCGAATCTAAAAGTCCCTAATAGTGTCTGCTTGACTGTCTGAATCCATTTCCTTTCAAAGAATAATGGACTATTGCTGGATATGGTGTTTGAATAGCAATTCAACGGGAATCGACGTATTGACGCTTTTAATTTCAAAATAGCTTTATCAATCCATAATCTTCATTAGTTTCGATATACAAATTATGTTCACATTTTTAATCTACCTTATCTTTTCAGATTCCCAACCTAACGACTGCTGATGATCAGTGCTGATAAGATACGTTCTGCCTCTTTCAACGTGTTTGAAGAGATTGTCCCTTATAGCCTTTAATATTTCATTACTTCATTCAAAGACGAGTACGTTTTGATTATACAATAAGACAAGTACACTTTGCTGTTTGGATGTGGAAATTGTCATGGAATCAATTCTTAACCACTTTGGAAAGTGAAAACATATGAGCTTTAAAACCGAGGAACTGCGATAACTTACAGACCCCGCATAAGTATATACTATGTAGTTGAAGAGAAAGAAAAGGAACTACAGAACATTATCCTGATTGTTATCATCGTCACCATCATCATCCAAACTGACTGCCAACGACTTCCTGAGAGAGCTTCTCCATGGTTTTTCGCAGCTCTTTTAACTCATTATTTCTTTAACCAACGTATTTTGCTATGTAAATCTGGATCGTGGAGATTTTGAGTGTAGTATCAAGTTTAGTAGGCCTGATAACATTTTTCAGGTGCTATGGCAGGTTGATTTTTTCCTCATTTAGTGTGGACATAAGACACCATGTGTTGGTTTAAAGGAGCTTTCCTCTTTAGTGCTTTCATCGTCTTTTTTCCTTAATAACATCATCTAGATGTGATTCATTTGTTAGTGCCATAGAGGGAGTGTCGGTTAAGCTTGAATTCCCTTATCCATGTATCAGTACAATGATCACATTGCAGCATGGAAAGAGACATCCATTTTACAATTCAGCATTTAATCCTCACCAGTCCGAAAGATTCAAAGTTGAGTATATGACTGAAAAAAAAAAATCATTGTTTCCTCCAGTTAAGTATAGATCATGTGACGAGGGATGATGGGGGAACATACATTCTCTTTGTTTCCGATCGATCCTACACCATGAGTGTTGGTCTCCATGTTTACTTTCTCCCTGGCGTGGCACATTGTAGTTTTAGTGGTAGCTTTGCAGGTGACTGGAAGAAGCTGCATTGCATAGCTACAGTTGGGAGCATGTATGGGCAGATTCAATGCTACCAAGGGGATGTGCGGATGCCTCATTTAAGTACACCTTCCGAAAACGATAAAACTTTGGAACAGACCATTCTGGTAAAAGGGGATCGCCACCATGTATTCTGTTGCTCTTCCCAGCTCGAAGAACCCAAAGAAAGACGTGCTTGTAATGACGGTGTATGGGACCCCTTATCCCAAGGCGAGGTACATAACTCAGAAAACCCGTATCCAACTACCATACATGTGCTCACCACTCTCTTAACCACCTACTATCATCATAATCAATTTTCTTCAATGCGAAGAAATAATATATGAACAAGCTAAATTGAAACTTGGGAAGCTATTCTTACATTAATCACCGATATTGGTGTTCCTTGTATTGTTTTGATCTGCGCAGGTATTATCTTATATCTTATATATTCTTTCATTGCTTGGATTTTTACTGCAGATTGTACATTTACTCAACGTTTACTGCATTTAATCATCCTAATCATTATCTCACATCTTATTAAGTTTATTATTACTTTAGAAATTGGGATTGATACTATAGTCTGTGAAGTTACTCAATGTTTACTGCTTTTGATTATCATAGTTATCATTCTACATCTTACTACTTTTATTTTTACTGCAGATTGTACATTTACTCAACGTTTACTGCATTTAATCATCCTAATCATTATCTCATATCTTATTAATTTTATTATTACTTTAGAAATTGGGATTGATACTATAGTCTGTGAAGTTATTCAACGTTTACTGCTTTTGATTATCATAGTTATCATTCTACATCTTACTACTTTTATTTTACTTGGATTTTTACTGCAGATTGTACATTTACTCAACGTTTACTGCATTTAATCATCCTAATCATTATCTCATATCTTATTGAATGTATTTCTATTTTGAAATTAGGATTGTTACTAGAATCTGTGCAGTTACGGAATGTATAGTGTTGTTGATTACCATAATTATTATTCTACATCTTACTACTTTTATTATTACTTTCATTGTTGATTTTATTAGTAGTATTTTTACTGCAGTCTGCACATTTACTCAACATGTACTATATGTTTTAAAAAATAAAATATATACAACCATAAGAATGTGGTCCACAAACAATAATTCAGATTCATATTTATATTTATATTCAGATAGGCCTATAGATTCATATTCATATTCCGATATAGATTCAGATTCAGATTCATATTCGTATTAGTTGTATTGGTCCATTTGGAAATTCAGTTTGTCGGCATTACATAAAGCACATGAACAATATAAAATAAAATAAATTATATACACAAATAAATAATACACAGCAGCAAATTTATAATGACGTAGTCATATTGAAACAACGATATATAACGTTTTCACATAGTGGAAAAATATAAGAAAATAAATGGACTTACAACAATTGGAATATATGGTTGCGTAGAATTCGGAATATATTATTATTATTTTTTATTATCATTATTTGTATTAATATTATCATTATTATTACCATCATCATCATTATAAAATTATTATTTTTACCATTATTATTATTTATTATTATCATCATCATCATCAAGATTATTTTGTATCATTATTTGTCGCGGTAATAAAGCTGAATTCATTTTTTTTTTGTTCTTCATAAATTAAACGGTATGTGATTGGAATAACATATGATATCATAGGGTATTATTTATTTCCTCTGCTCTTTAAACTTGTACATTATGTTGAAAGGAAAAGGTACAATGTAATTGATGAATAACGAAGTGGCAAGATACAACCTATTCAATTTAAATGGAGTTCTTCATTGTATTTACGAATGGAAAACGGAACAAAGGAATTGAGGACTCGTGAAGTCCGAGCCTTCATTGATCTATATCGCCTTCCCGATCGCATAAGGGTATAGCAAGGATGAAGGGGTGATTATCATTTTTCGAAATCTGTAATACCTGTTTCAGAATTGTATTAACGCATTCCTGTTCCAAATCTGTCAATTCGCCAGTTATCTTGCCAGCATGATTGGCTATTCTCTACAAGATTCTCCTGTCTGCACCCACCATACCAAACCGTACAACCAAAAGCATTACACGTTCTATTACTGATTTTTAGAAGTATATAGCCTCAGGATGGTTCTGTAAACATTGAACAAATTCAGTTTTCGAAGAAAGGACATTCGTTGTTGAGCCTTTGCCAAATTGGCATTGGTCTTTCCATGATAGTTTATTATCAATAATTGTACGAAGGTACTAAAAACTTTTGACACTCTGTATATCCTCTCCTTTAGAACGATTGGATTTGCCTGACTTTTGTTTGAACAAAAATCGAAAGTCATCTCTTTCGTATTAGCTATATTTAATACCAACATTTTTTTTCACACCAATTCTCCAATATGAATAACTCCTCTCGATATTTTCGTCATCATTGCCATAGATCATGCCAATGAAAGTCGTGTCATCAGCATATTTAACAATTGACACATTGTCATTTGACGAGATACAATCAGTTGTATACATGATAAATAATGGTGCTGACAGCACGCAACCCTGGGGAAACATGTTTTCGTAGTAACGCAGTCAAATAAAACATTATGCAGTTTTATTCTTTGAATTCTGCCCGTTAGAAAATCATGAAACCAGAGTATCAGAGAGGGTTTTGCATTCATGGTGGTAAATGTGATACTATGTATATAAACATATATATATTAGAAGAAAAAAAATAGTGCATTAACTTCCATTCTAAGCAGAAAGGTGGGGGGGGGGGGGGGGGCTTATACAGAAAACGTTGTGCATAGGTTTTTAATACTAAGTAGATATATAATAATATTGATTATACCATATATCATTATAATAAACTATACGTATAGTCGGGAGCGCGAACGTACCTCCAGAGTTATTAACTTTAGAAAACTATCTGGTATTAATTTTGAGTCATATTTAGAGAATCTAATTAATTAGCCTTGGCATGATATTTTTTATTTAGCCAGGGTCCATGAAGCAGTCAGTTTATTGGAAGTTTTCTAATGAATGTTGTTAATCATCACATGCCCATCAGAAGTAATATAATAAGGGATAATAATTCTCAATGGATGTTAAATGTTTTCAAATTGATTTATTGATGTATAAATATATTTGTCTCTGCCGTGTATTTGTATTTTAGGCAGGCTTGATGCTTTGCAATATATGTATTCCGAACATACTTAGTAGTGATACAAAAAGATATGTACTATGGAAAGTAGTGTTTAAATATCAATATTCAAATTTCGAATGCAACTGTGAAAGGAAAGATAAAGAACATTTTAAGTATTAAGCAATAAGTGTGGACAGGTTGATCTCGATATTTGTATCACAATGGGGCTCATGTTAAAGAGAATATATCAAATAAACTGTTGTCAATTAATTACGAAAGAATTGTTTTCAATCAAACGCAAAGGAAAATGTCAATGCCTCGCTTAAATTAATCTGTAATAAAGAAATTTGTGAAAAAAATGCGTCTATGGGCTTGTGCCCCTAACAAAAAGTCAAATATTAAAAGGTTTGATTGGTAAAATTACGTCCTTTGTTGAATACTTTTATATATAAGGCGTTATATGTAATATGCTCGAGAAACTTAAATCGGGAAAATCAAGTTTTAACATTACTTAAACAATTACAAAACTCGGAAAAGGGTATGAATAAGTTAGTTTTTAAAATGTTTTCAAATCCAATTTAAAAACTTATTTGTTCAATTGAGAGATCTTATTTTGTACAATTTAGTAAAAAGGAGCTCTCAACCAGCGCAGCTGAATATATTTTGTATAAAAGCTGCGCTAAATAAATTTATTTAATTTTAATGTATATACCCTAGACAAAATGTAATCAAGAAGGTTGAATGCAGTGTTGATATAGTATAATGTAGACGGTTTTAAAGATTACAAAAGTGCGAATCACATATTAAGTAACAGTCAAACCTGTCTGAAGTCACCCAGTGTAACAAAAAAGAAGAAAAAAAGTGGTCACTGTAGACAAGTGGCCTTATTAGACAGGCTCTACAAAACACATTTGTTTATCGACGGGGAAAAAATACATTACCTCTATATAACGGTAGGTGGCCTTTATAGAGAGGTGTTATCTATTGACGGGTTTGACCTTATTCTCCCACATACTCCAATAACATCGTCAAGCATTCTGTGATTTACCTCCATACTATCAAGTTTTGGATTTGATTTGATTTGATCTGATTTGATTTATTGGTTTATATTGGCTTATATCTATGAATTGTGTATGTGTGTCTGTATTTCAGTTGTCACACTTTATGTAAGTCAATGATATCATTATACTATTACTGTTATTTTATTATTTTTTACTTTCAATAAATGCAGAAACATATGCTCCCCCCTAAACAGAAATGAGTATTTCCTTTTTGTACAATGGTGTCGAATTACAACACAGTTTTTTTCCAAAATACAAATTGTCTTGTTTAATTTCATTGAGTGTTATTTTTCATTAGTGAATTATATCCTAATATCATTACACAGAAGTCACTTTAAGAAAAGTAGAGATATTGGGTGTGGGTAAAAACTGTCAGATGTCACATCACATACTATAGCCGTGACTATGATTGGTTATATTGTACTTTTTGTTGGGAAGATGCCCCCCCCCCCCTACACTCACACACCAGCCTGAGGGCCTTTCTTTTTAGCTTTGCCTTTGCCCTGTTCTATTTCGTTTTTTTAAATTAAGAATCGTCAATGCAGATAGAAGGACAGGTAGGGATAGTGCCCCCTAGTGCCCCACCCCCACACCCACCCACACACACACACACACACACACACACGCCCAAACATGTGCTTGTAATCAAGCTAAATGCCGACACACTTAGTAATATGACCACAATTTGAAAAGATCACCTCAATCAGTTCTGTACCTACATAAACGCTCAAACACACACACACCCACATATAACTGGGATTAAGAAAAATGAGAGGAACAGCAGAGTGAATGCAGATTCCGCTTACAAATAAGAAAGTTATGAATTTTCGAAGTTGCGATGACCCAAATTCAAATTGGCAACTCTGTGACGTTTCTTTCGAGCTCCCTTCCATTTGCTCTGTGCTAAAAAAAAAAGTCTTTCCAGAATTTTTTCAATCATACGTGCACCTTAAATATAATGATATAGAATATGTTTCTATACAACCCCTGTGCACATAAAAAACGGGAGAGGATCTCGCCCGACACGTCACAGTGTTGCCAATCTGTGTTTAATTGATCGCAACTTCAAAAATAGTAGAAAACAACTCTAGACTAGTAGAATGCAAAAAAAATCAGAGAAGTAGACTGGTGACAGTTTGAACAAAATCGGGCAGAAAATAGAAATGTTATATTTATATTTGAAAGTTGTAATCACTATACGTATTGATTGATTGATTTTTATTCGACAAGCTTCCAACATACAACAATATACAATAATAACAGATCAGAAATAAGTCAGCTTGATCGGGATAACCCACGAAAGCTCGAGAGCTTATTTCCAGTGGGGTCCCTTACAGACATGTATAAAATTAATAACTTAAAATAGTAATAATTATTTACAGACAGATAAGAAAAATAAAAGAATTACTTATTAAAGATAATAATAATAACAACATTAAACTGATGATAGAAATGATAATAAGTACAAGAAGAAAAGGAAGAAGGAGAAGAAGAAAAAGAGGCGGAGGAAGAAGAGGAAAATAATGATGAATACAAAATGAAAAAGTATGAACCGGCAGAAGAATACAAATTTCAATCATATAGCATGTCATTTACTTCTCTTATCTGACTGTCAAGTATTAGGTATTCCTTTAATTTCCTCTTAAAATGAGCATAGTTTTCTATTTCCTTTACACCATTGGGAAGGGAATTCCAATGTTTTATGTCATTGTAATAAAACGAATTTCCAATTGGCTGAATCAGTATGTCACTACAATGTAGTGCCGGGCAACTTTCCTTTAAACAAATTCCAACCCCCAAAATGACTAAAATGTATAACTCGGGAGGCTCTTTTCTTTTCAGAGGACCTTTAATATCATTCATAAGACAATTTGAGTAGCGCCCCAAGGAAGAGGCACTTGGAAGAAAAACAGAAATGAATGTGTGTCTTTTGTACAATCTACTGACAAAATTGCCAATTTGATATAAAGCGTAGCTTTAGCGATCTCACATTTCAAATATTCATGGCTCTCATAGTATTGATCCGATTTATATCAAATTTAGCGGCCATTCAGTTCCTCTTATTTTTCTGCTTTTATACAAATTAACTTATTACAAGGGTTGAAATGCCCTATAGCTTTATATCTCAAACCACACCATGCCATTATTTTATTTCCTTGCTGTTGAGACTAATCATGTTGTTATAATTGTAATTTTTGTTAAGTAGCGTATGTTCATTAATTGAGAGCAGGCCTTTTTACGCCTTTAACTAGTTTCTTATTATTCCCTGATATCATAAACCATGAGGTTCATTCTCTAAATGAATTTTGTAGAATACCAGCTGATCGCCAGTATTTATACAACCTGCGTTACTGGCAACAGAGTGTAGTGGAAAAATAAACGAGTGTTTCTAATAAATCTAAGGCCCGGTCTCACCGCCAGAACTTTGCTGGAGCGTTCCTGGAGCGGTGAAAAAAATTCATCACCGCTCGTAACCGTTCACCACCGTTTAACAGAAGTTGGCCCCCGTTAAGGCAACGCCGTATACGTTCGGCCACCGCTGATGGTCCCTCCTACCGCTCCGAAAGTTTTGAGCTGCACAAAATATTGCGAGCGGTGAGGAGCGGGCAATTTTCCACTCCGGCAAAGTTCACCACGCTCCAACAACGCCCAGTCAAAGTTTGGCACCGCTAGACGCAAGTTCGTGGACGCTTTGGTCCGCTAGGCCAACGCAGAAATCTTGAACGCTGGACCACCGCTGCTTCGCCAGCTTTGCCCGGGCGGTGATTAAACGTTGCACAAACTTTGGTGGAGCGGTTGTAAGCGTTTTACGAGCGGACACGGGATTGCTGGAACGGTGTCGGGCGTTGAAGCAGCGATCAATTGCGGTGATGAAATTTGGTTTGGCGTTGGTATGGAGGTGTCGGAGCGGACCAACGCTCGCTACCGCTCGCTACCGTTAAACCAACGCTAAAGCAACGCCGGCTTCAGCGGTGCACCGCTAAGGCAACGCCCGTGTTTTCGATTTGTTTCCCATTTTGTGCGCGGTGACGAGCGATGTCGAAATTCGGCCCCCTCTCCCTACCGTTCAAGGAACGCTCCAGCAAAGTTCTGGCGGTGAGACCGGGCCTTTAATCATGTATGATCGTTGTAGAGCTTTGAAACTTTCACATTTCGACGGTATGGTAAAAGTGAAGACAATAATTTTCCGTAAATATTTATTGATCAATAAAATAATTACAAAAACAAAACAAAAACAACGATTAAAAGATTTATACAAAGCTAGCATTGTAGATAGAGTGTTAGAGTATACATTAGATCAATTCTCCACTTGTGTGTAAAAACATCTTAGTGATCCCTCTAATTATGTGGAACAAAAATAAGTAACAATGTCATAATTATGAAAGGGGTTTGTCTTTGTTTTCATAGTTCATTGATGCAATTAGTTTACATTTATAGGCATTCAATGGTTTTATTTGGGACGTAACGGAGATTTAGGGTGCCTAGTCAATATTTTTACATAAAATATAAATAAACATAATTCAAAATTATACCACAATCAACAATTTAGAAGAACAAAATAAAGATAACTTTTGGTATTTTACAATCTAATCACATGTCCAAAAGTTCAACCCACCTGGTCTAATATCTTGTCTACTTACAAGGGCACTTTGTCGCGGTACCTGAGTGTGAGACCAATTTCACATTAAATCAATGGGTAATTATAATAGCAGTGATTTCTTATGTAGTACACATGTCCGTCACGACGGGAGGGACAAGCCTCCGCCCTTGGATTGAGAGTCAAGTGAATGAACCATTATTACACGACACCTTCTCCAGATTAGACGAACAACTTCCTGAAAGTCCTACATATTGGCGATTAGACCACATGGATTTAAAAAAAATTGGAAACAGGCAAAATTAAATTAATATCAGCTCGAGACAAGGCGTTTGAAGAATTATAAATGCCGGATAAGAGTCAGATGAATTGGTTTTTGACCAAATTACGATTACCCATCACACATTCGATGAGAAATAAAAGGCACACAAAAAAAATTACTTATTTTTTCAAAGTCACGTTGGTCTTGGAAATCCCCATATTTTCTGTAGCGCTCTGTGACAATAGAACGACGACAAAGAGAAGCATTATATTTACTATTTTAGAGAAGAACTGAGATTTCACAATTTATTTCGATAACAGCCGACATTTAAATTGGCACGTAGCCAAATTTTGGCGACCCAACTTACTTTCAACGAAATATGAAGCACTCTACACCTGGATGGAGAGTGGCAAAAGTGTATGAATGTCTTGTCAAAGGATGTTAGCGCCGGGAAGAAATTCGAAGCCTCCACCCTTGGATCGAGAGTCAAGTGAATAAGCCGTATTACACGACACCTTCTCGGGATAATAAGAAAAAAAACTTCCTGAAAATCATACAAACTGGTGATAAGACCACATGGACACAAACATCCACCCCCCCTCCCCCCCCCCCCCCTCCCCCCACCAAAAAAGAAAGAAGAGGAAAGAAATGGAAACAGGCTGCCAAAGTGATTTATATCAGCTCTAGACAAGGCGTTTATAGATATTTAATTAGAAATGCTGGATAAGATTTAGACGAATTGATTTCGCCGGACCAAATTACGATTACAAATGACACACTCGATGAGAAATATCCACAAAACAAGTTATGAAAAAAGAATAGTCACGTTGGAGTTGGAAATCCCCATATTTTCTGCGGTGCTATATAAGCATTTGATTTCTTCAGTGACAATAGATGGACGATGAGGAGAAGTAAATTATTTATTATACTAAGAGAAAAACTGAGATTTCACAATTTATTTCGATAATAGCCGACATTCAAATTGGCACGTGGCCAAGTTCGTGACGTTTCTAGCGCTCCAACACCATTACCCCTGTCATAATAACTATCAACGAAATATGAAGCACCCTGGTATAATATGGTACCCAGCTAAACCTGGATGGAGAGTAGCTAAAGGGGATTAATGTCTTGTCAAAGGATGTTAGTGCCGAGATGAGATTCAAAGCCTCGACCCTTGGATTGAGAGTCAAGCGAATGAACCTTTATTAAATGACACCTTCTCCAGACTAGACGGAAATTTTTCTGAAAGTCCTATTAACTGGCGATTATCTTGTTAGGCCAAATAAAAAAAAAACATGTTTAGCGTCCTGTTTCTCGAAAAATAGGAAGGAGGAGGCCCTTTTTTTGTTTTTTTTTTCTTTCAAAATGGCCGCTCGGTATATTTTCCCTGACAGTCGGGCTATTTTTCAAGATGGCGGCCGACTTTTTTTTTTTTTTTTTTAATCAGAAATAGATCCATTTTAGCAGTGTTTTTCATGTTTTTTTTCTTTAAAAAAATAAAAAATAAAAATAGGAGGCAGCCCCCAAAAAGGAAGCGGGCGGGGACGCTAAACATGTATATTTTTTAAATGGCCTTAGTGAATGAATTTTATACCCACAACTCCATTTTTTTTTTTGGGGGGGGGGGGCGGGCGAGGAAATTTCAAAATTTGGCCGACCGATATTTCGTTCAGTGAGGGGGGGGGGGGGGGGGGGTGGGTGATGTCACTTTTGGGGGGTCACAAAAAAGTTTTATTTTTTATTTTATTAAAAATAAATTGAGGGGGGGGGGTCATCAAAAATCACACACATAAACATAAACAAATTGAGGGGGGAGTTACCCTCCCCCCCCCCCCTCCGCTGCGTAATGTATGGCAATAGAAGTTTACACTTTCCATCGATGTTCTTTTGTGGAGCTCAAATTTGTTTCGATCCCCGATCAGCATCGCAAACAGAAATCATCATGCTTAAATCAATAAATAAATAAATAAAGTATTGAATTAATTAAAAAATAAGAAAGACAGAAAGAAAGAAGGAAACTTTTACCACCCCTAAAAATCTAAATTAATTTATTTTTAGGTAATCAGTGCATTGAGAAAAACAGAGAAGCTAGAATAGTTTGGCATTTATGTTTCTTTACGGAAATGGCTAAATCACGACTCCAATTTCGACCAATTAGATGGCTGGATTTCTAAAGTAAAGTATATAATAAAGACTGAGAGACAGAAAGACAGAGAGAGGCAGAGAGGGAGAAAAAGAGAGAATGCACGTGGTAGCCGTTTTCTGATAGTCCATGTAGACAATCTGAATGGAATTTTCCAATACACGACGAATCTACAACTTATTCTTGTTACAAATCGGGCAGGTAGCCAAGTTCGGGCAGGTAGCCAAGTTCGGGTTGGGAGGTGGAAAAGTTTGGAAACAAGTTTCGTCATTATTTGGATGACGCTCTTCTAAACCAGAAGCAGAATTATATTTACAGGCCCGTGAAAAGGCAGCCAACAGATGACAAGCAAATTTAATTTCTGAGAGGAGCAGAGGGTGAAAACTGATACTCTAAGTAAGGTCAGTTTAATTCTTCTATTCTTCTTAATTCGTCTATTAACAAAAAAAATTATCTTCCATGTAGGCCTACGAATTTCCGAACAATTTTTTCCCTGTCTTGTGTTGTTCATGCGTTTGGTAATTTGAAAACGAACCGATTAATGCAATGTCTCATACAGTATGACAAATTATACGTTATTATTGTTTTAAGATCCAAGTCTTTCTTTTAAATTGGTTACAACTGAATACCAAACATGCTTTGCACATGTCAACATCTTGTCTTGTTTTGTCTTATTTTTGGAAATGAAGATAAATGAAATTAAATAAATTAACAATTGTAAAGTTATGTTTCACGAGAGTATGTCAATATGATAATAGCGATAATGCCCGTTTTAGCCAAGCGCAGCTCCATATATATTGTGCAGTTAATTAAAGAGTGTTCATAAATTGCTAAATAACAGGCGTGGCTGGTCCGGGAAATGTAATTAGCAGAAGAAAAAAATTGCACATGTATTAAAGCCATTTGTTATCTCACTACCCCCCCCCCCCCCCCCCCCCCCCCCGCTCCCCCTCGGTGTGCATGTGTGCGCGTGTGTGTGTGTGTGTGCACCGTGTGTGCGTGTGTGTGTGTGTGTGTGTGTGAGAGAGAGAGAGAGAGAGACGAAGAAGAGACATAGATATAATAGACAGTAGACAGAGAGGGAGAAAGAGAGACAGTGTACGTGGTAACCTTAGGAACAAGTTTTTTGATAGTATGGAAAATGTGAATGGAATTTTCCAGGGCAAGCTGCATGTAGGAAAATGAGCTCGAAGTCCATGCTCGAAAGAATGTAAACAGAAAGGTGCAGCATGACTCATGATTCACACAGACAAGGAATTATGACGAACGCCATTATAATGTTGAATACATGGCTCTCATAAACAATCCAGGGACGATTATAGTGCGGCTCTTTGTTGACAAAATGCTTGTCTTGAACTCTTTCACCAATGTCGGTACGCCCCCCCCCCCCCCTTGGGAGATGATAGGTTCTGCTTGGCTGCAACCATTTCCAATCTGGGAATAATGGACTGTTGTGTGGCATGGTAATTTCAAAGGGAATCGGTTCATTGACATTTTAAGTTTTCTAGATAGCATTGAAAATCCATTATCTTCATGGGTCTTGATATGAAAAATTATGTAAACATTGTATCTTTTCAGATTTCCAACTTACGGACTGCAAGTGATCAGTGCTGGTGTGATGCGTTTTGCCTTTGTCAACGTGTTTGAAGAGTTTACCCTCTTAGCCTTATTTCAACATCACTTCCTTCAAAGACAAGTAATCTGTGATTATCCAACAAGACATGTACACTTTGCTTGAAGAAAAGAAATGAGTACTGATGAGGAAAACTTTCGTGGGATCAATCCCAAACCACTTTGGAAAGTGAAAACATGTGAGCTCTAATATTGAGAAACGGGCCGTTTATTTTCATCTGTAACAGAATTAAAGTTAATTTACAGACGCATGTATATCCTATGTGGTTGAAGAGAAAGAAGAGGAACGACAGAACATTATTCTGTTTATCATCATCATCATCAGCATCATCATCATCCTCCTAACTGACTGCCAACGACTTCCTGTGAGGGTTCATTGGACCACTTGTCATATTATTGACCATCTCGTTCTATAATTGGCCAACGTATATATTCTGTAAATAGTATTTAAACAAAAATATATTGTTATTTTTAATATCAAGTTGATAGGCTTAATACCATTTTCCTGGCACCATCGGATCCAGGGAACCGTTTCACAAAGCCTTTTTTCAATGACGAATGACAAATATCACTGACAAATCTGCTGATAACCAATCAGAAGCAAGGATTTCAGTAGCTTTTAACAACAATTGTCATTTGTCACTGATGACAAGTTTTGTGAAACACCCCCCCTGATCTTTTCTCATTTATTGTTGACATAAGACACCATGTGTTGTTTTAAAGAAGCTTTCGTTCCTAGTGCTTTCATCATTTTTGTTTCTTTAATAACATCAATTAGTTGTGATTCATTTATAGATGCCATAGAGGGAAAGTCAGTTCAGCTTTATTTTCCATATCCATGTAACAGTACAGAGGTCACATTGCAGTATGGAAACACACTTCCATTTTACAGTTCAGAAACGCCAGATTTTCTGGAATTGAACCATGATGAGTCCGAAAGATTTACAGTTGAGAATACGAATGACGAAGGAACTTGTTTCCTCCACTTAAGTATAGATCCAGCGAAGAGACTTGATGGGGGAACATATATTCTCCTGGTAATCATAGAAGACTACATCACAAGGATTGGCCTACATGTGGACTTTCTCCCGGGCGTGGCACATTGTAGTTTGGGTGGTAGTCACGGTTACGCAGAAGACTGGGGGAGGCTGCTTTGCGAAGCTACAGTTGGGAGTATGTTAGGGCAGATTCAATGCTATCAAGGAGCTTTGCGGATGCCTCATTTAGGTGCACCCTCTGAAAACGATAACACTTTGGAACAGACCATACTGGTACAAAAGAATGGCCACCATGTATACTGTTGCTCTTCCCAGCTGATTGAACCCAAGGAAAGATGCGATTGTAATGACGCCGTATGGGACTCCTTATCCCAAGCCGTGGTACATAACCCAGGAGACCCGTGTCTAACTACCACACATGCGCCAACCGTTCCCCTGACCACCACCTATCATCATGATCATTCTTCCTCAAATACGAGAGCAATAATACCAACCAAAGGTAAAATGAAGGAAGAAATTTATCCTACAAATACGTTTCTGTTGATATGTATGGTTACTTTTGCAATGTTGATCATTTTGTTCACCATTTTCGTAATATATTTGACACAATCTAAGCTTATGCGTCGTAGGAGTAACGCAAAGCAGGCCGCATTGAAGACACCGCTCACCCCGGCCCCTCCACTCAGTGTTATTTAGGGTACGCATAATATGCATGTTCCCTCCTTTTGAAAACACCCCACTCTCTCTCTGTACATTATATCAGGGGATGAAAAGGTTTATCATCTTCTATTTTGATCAGAAGAGGGGAGTATACAGACAACGTGGTGTACATGTATATACGAACTGTAAAAAAAGAAGTATTAAGTATATGTATGATAATAATAGTAATTGTGTAATATATCGTTTACCATAGAGTACGCACATATCCTTTTGCAAGTATGTGTACGTGTTCGTGCGTTTAAGGGATTTTTTCTCTCTATCAGTTATGAGATTTGTATTATCCGTGTTGCCTTCCATTTGTGTAATGAGCTTATCTATGTAAAATTTACAAGGAGGATGAGATTGGGTGGGGATGGGTTGAAAGTTAAAAAAACAAATTTATTAGCAAAGCAGTCATATGTTATCCAATGTACATATAAATTTATTTTACATGAAATATACAGGACATAACTTACTAAGAATATGTTTCATATGTTCCACTGTTTCCGTTTTTAGGTCAATATTCATTATCCTCTACCAGGCCAATTGTATTCACTACGTTCTTGGTAAAGACAAAATACATTGTCTACAGTAATCTTATCTACATTTCACGAGGATATATACTTATAATTATCTTTTTAAAACTACACTGTATTATTATTTTTGCTCTCGAAAAACGATGATACATGATGAAAAATAAAAGATGATGATTAAATAATCTAAGGCCTATATTCCCACATGATTATATGAACATTTGTTTACATTTATATATTTGTAACTGAACGAGCTAAGATTAGACTGGATTTTAGACATTTCTACATATTTTGTTTGTTTGTTGTCTGTGTTTTGGGTTGGGGGCGTCATTATACCTGGAACACTTTTCTGTACAGCTGGGAAGAGCAACAGTATACATGGTGGCCATTCTTTTGTACCAGTATGGTCTGTTCCAAAGTGTTATCGTTTTCAGAGGGTGCACCTAAATGTGAAAGGTGGTGTGGTTGGGCTAGAGGGGAGGGGGGGGGGGGGGTGTGAGAGTGTTGTGATAGGATGGTAATATGTAACTTTAAACCTTCCTCTACTGTTATTTGATTATACACTGTTACATGCAAGACTTTTTCTTTCCTTTTTTTTTCTCTATGTTCATTGATTGATGTAACTTATGAAATGTCTTGTATCAAAGATCTTGTTTTATATTGCTTATCTTGATAATTTCTTGTTATGTGAATTTCTTGTTATGTGAAATTATGAGGAAGGAAATAAAATATCATTTAAAACAAAAAAAATCTACACTTAAACCTTCCTCTACTGTTATTTTGATTATACACTGTTACATGCAAGAATTTTTTTTTTTTTTTTTTTCTATGTTCATTGATTGATGTAACTTGTGAAGTGTCTTGTATCAAAGATCTTGTTTTATATTGCTTATTTTGATAATTTCTTGTTATGTGAATTTCTTGTTATGTGAAATTATGAGGAAGGAAATAAAATATCATTCAAAAAAAAAAAAAAAAAGTACCTTCGCTCTCTCTCTCTTTCTCTCTCCCCCTCTCTCTCTCTCTCTATCTACCTCGCCCTCTCTCCATATATATTTTCCTTACCTTGAACGTCTCAAATAGACATTAAGAATAATTGTACCCCGAAATTACTTTAATCATCTTTCTACTTTCCAACGAGAGGTAAATACACTATTGTCATATAAATTGTTATTAGTCTGAATCTGTTGATATATGACCAATGTTTTGCCTATTTTTTACTCTCTGTATTTAACTGTTTTGTATCATGTGTACTGATGTTTATTTTTGTCTTCATTTGTGTTTCAGACAGGCTTTGATATTTGTTAATGCTTGTATGTGATATTTAGAAAATAATATAGTATGAAAGTTATGTTATTAATTTTCATACTTTGAATGCAACTTACATTGTAAGTATTAAAGAATCAACAGTGTCTAAACTTAGGATGATCTCGATAATGTTATGACAATGGTGCTCATGTCAGGAGAAGATATCAAAAGTAATGCCGACAATTTTTTAAAGAAAACATTGTTTAGAATCAAACTCGAAAGAAGTGGTCAAATGTATATTCAAGACAATATACCCTCGAGCAGTTCTCGGATATTTTTGGAAGGTTCTTGCATTCATCCTATACATATTCCTCGCTTAAGTCCATCTGGTATGAAAAGGGGGCTTGAAGAAATTAAAGAGGCGACTTGGGCCCCCTAGCGCCCTAACCGCTACTGAATTTACCCTCCATAACAGTATTGCATTTTAATTTCATTTCGGAATCATTTTCATGCATGTGTGAAAGAAAAGATACAGATAGTAGATACAAGATACATTTTTGACTATGTCTATATTAAACTGTGCATATTGATGTATCTAAAAATGAACTTGTACACCTCACATTTCATGTGGAGACAAACACATGTGAATTGAGTAAGCAAAACGTATTTAACAACTGATTTATGTTATTCCATTTTTTACTTAATATTTGTAGATACTTTGTTTACAGGGAATTAGTGACTATTATCATTGTTGTGGTTGTGGATGAGGTTCTTCTATTCATCTCATATATATATATATTTCTCGCTTAAAATAATTTGTAATAAGAAAAGGGGCTCGAAGAAATTGGGGAAGACAATCTATATCTGCTCCTGAATACCCGCTATATATACCAGTAATGCATTATACAGGAGTTCATTTCGGAATCATTTCCCTATCCATTTCAACTGTCTGATGTTAGCGAAAAATTGAGTTTGATCGAAACTCTTTCTTAAAAACTTCTTATACAGTAATGATTATTAACAATATAATGAAATGTTAGTTTGCATAATTTGCTCGCAATTTGAAGATGGAATTAATGGAGCAGTAATGAGCAACATTCCGCATGTAAATACAAGTTAAGTAACTCTTATGCACAATATTTACAGTAAAAAACTAACCCCTTGTAAACAAAAATTGTGAGTGTGGTTTTCGTAATTCATGAATGAAAAGCGGGTTTGCTGGATTCCTTGGTTGAATACTTTTAGATGTTAGGCGTAATATGTCATAAGCTCAAAAAACATAAATCGGGTAAAATAGATTTGTCAAATCCATGTACTTAACGAATTACAAAAAATCTGTAAGGTAATTGAGTTGTTAACTGTAAATACACCTGGAAATAATGTAATCAAGAAAGATGAATGCAGTAGTCAATTCATTATGTAGAACTGCGTGAGGATTATAAACCTGCGAATCACATAATATAGTGAAACTTGTCTATTAAAATCACACAAGGGAAACAAAAAAGTGGCCACTGTAGACGGTTGGCCTTTCTAGGTAGGTTCTACAACGCATATTTGGGGACAAAATACATGACCTCCAATGGCAGGTGGCTTTTTAAAGAGGTGGCTGCTATTAACAGGTTTGACTGTAAACATGAATATTCGATTATTGTGCAATGGTGTCAAATTATAATAAATATTTATCAGATCCTAATTACCTTGTTGCATGAGTGTTATTTTTCATTATTGAATGATATCCCTGACATTATGAGACAGAAGTCACTTAAAGCAAGATAGAGATACCGAATGCTGTTTAAACTAACAGATGTCACATCACATACTACAGTTGTGGCTGTGATTGGTGTAGATATAGGAAAACATGTGCCCCCAATGAACTTGCCCCCCTTAAAGAAAGATCGGGGGAAAAGGAGAGATATCAGGAAGATGCCCACCCCCTCCCTCACACACACACACACACACACGCGCGCACGCACACACACACGCGCGCGCACACACATACAAACACGCACGCACACACACACATTCACCAGCCTGATGGCCTTCTTACTGGCTCGATTTTAGCCTTGTTCTACAGTGCGTATACACAAAGTGAACCCAACTTTGGTTCCCTCTTAATTACAAAATTATACCCTATGTGACCTTGAATCATGGTAGCATGTAACTAATTCCCTGACTAATGATACTATATTCCTAATTGTGCTGCAGGCTCTTCAAAAGGTATTAGGGACTGTTAGATTCTGCACGACGAGAACGTGGACTGCCCTTTTAAGGCAATGTGACGTCCTTTTAAGGCACTGGCAGTAACGTCACATTGCCTTAAAAGGGTAGTCCACGTACTCGTCGTGCAGAATGTCCCTGTCAAAATTCTCTTGTACCAAGTTCGGGCTTGAGCAATGAATGTGGGTCAAAAGTCAATATGTTTGTGTAATCTCATTCCAAAAATAATTGCTCACCTATTTGCATTGACTAGTAGGTAGTTGAAAAGAAAAGATGTAAATATTTAAATATCAACTCAAATTTAAGGAAGTGCTTTTTTCCCCTTTCTTTTCCTTTCTCTTTGTTATGGTGATTACAATCTTGACTTCATTCAAATCTTTAGTTTAAGGTTACCCTTCTTTTGAGGTATGTAAAATGGATAAAGTTTATTTGGGATGTTATCCTTTTTTAATGAAAGTATACTGTCATTTTGTTTACTTATCCTCATATATTTTCTTTCTTGCATTTGGGTTTATTAACCTTTGAGTTTTCATTCTTACGGTTATCCCATTGATTGAAACAAGGTTATGTGAAACCCTAGATAAATTGCATCATTTTAAACAATAAACCACTGAAGCACGACAAAAATTAAATCTTTATCATAATGAATGACCCGGGAGGGTCTCTCCTTTTCAGAGGACAAACACAAAATACTATCCATAAGATGTTCTAGGTGGTGCCCCGAGGGAGAAGGCACTTAGCAGAAAAACAGATATTAATGATATTTTGTGTACACGAGTCGATAAACCGCAGATTTGTCCGTGACTACATCACAATCCACTGACAAAATTGCCGATTTGATATTCGCGTAGCTACAGTGATCTCGCATTTCAAATATTCATGACTATCGTAGTATTAATCCGATTTATGTCAAACTGCATTGTGACAAAAAAGTATATTGGTAGGGTCTGTTAACGGGGAAAATAGACGAATGTTTCTCATAAGTCATAATTATGCACGATTATTGCATCGCTTTGACCCTTTACCTATATCAAAATGATAAGGTCGTGTTTGAAAAAAGTTAGAACAACTTTTTAAAAAAAATCTCAGTAATTGATCAAAAATTCAAATAAAACAATTACAGAATCAAAAAGCAACAAAAATAATTGCTAAGAGAATTATGCAAGGCAGCATTGTATATAAATTGGATGGAGTGTTAGTGTATACGCAAGATAAATTCTCCACTTTTTGAAAAAGACAAAAACAACTTTGTTATCCCTCTAAGTAACAATGTCATAGTTATGAAATTGGTTTGTCTTTGCTTTCAAAGGTCATTGATGCAATGTATCAACTTAGATTAGGCATTCAGTGCGTTTATTTGGACAGTAAGGGAGATTCAGAGCGCCTAGTCAAATATTTTTACGTCAATATAGTTCCAAAATAAAACACAATCAACAATTCAGAAAAACAAAATCGAGATATGTTTCTTTATTCTACAATATAATCGTATAACCATACTTGGTATAATTCCCATTTGGTCTAATATCTTGCTTGCTTACAGGAACACTTTGTTGCGGTACCTGATCACAGGACCAAGTTCACAGTAACTCAATGGGCTAATAACAATAGTTGTTGTTTCTTATATAGCGCACATACTGTCACGTTATAAAGGGCTTGGCGCTGTAACAGCCCAACCCCGATCATAGCTGGCGTTAAAATAAGTATAAAGCTCTGGCATATCGTGTACGGATGGGGATCGAAACCTCCACTCTTGGAATGAGAGTCGACTGAATGAACCTTTACTACAAGACACCTGCTCGGGATTAGTAGAGGTGTCGTGGTCGAGTGGATACGTCGCCGGACTGTCGATCGCAAGGTCCGCGGTTCGAGTCCCGCCGCGGCACTAATGTCCTTTGGCAAGACATTGATCTACATTTGCCACACTCAACCCAGGTGATCTAAATAGGTACCTGGCAGGAATTGATTCCTTGAAATGCTGGAGCGCTGTATAAACGGCTGCAAGGCTAAAGCCGCGGTAATAATAAATGTGCCTCGGAATAGAATTATCTAGATAGATGGCGCTATAGAAATGCCTTTTATTATTATCATTATTTATTACGCGAGAAACCTCCTAAAAGTCCTACAAACTGGTGATTAGATCACATGGATTAAAACAAGAAATAAATAGAAACAAGCAAAGTGATATTATATCAGCTCTAGACAAGGCGTGTATAGATATTTCATTAGAAATGCTGGATGAGAGTCAGATGAATTGTTTGTTGAACAAATGACCATTACAATTGAACACACTTAATGAGAAATAGGAAGTAAACACGAAACAAATGTTATATAAACAAATAAGTGTCACGTTGGTTTTGGAAATCCCCATATTTTGGCAGCGCTCTATGATCATGCTACTTGCTCAGTGACAATAGAACGACGAGGAGTAGCAGAATATTTACCATTTTATAGAGAAGAACTGAGATTTCACAATTCATTTCGATAAAAGCCGACATTCAAATTGGCACGTAGCCAAGTTCGGGTTGGGAGGTGGAATGTTCTGAGAGGTTTGGAGACACGAGTCGTCATTATCTTGTTTGCATGCATTTTGGGGGTAAAAGTAAAAGTCAATTATGATACATTGCTTGAATATTAATGAAGATTTTAGTAGGCCTGATAACATAATTTATTGTTATATAAATAAAGTTCCGAAACATTGTTCTACGCTCCAAATCAACAAATGAACAATAAAAAACACACACGTGTATAAACGTACAAACATCCAAGGACACCAACAACCAATATAATTTGTTCAAAGAACCAAAGGGATGTAACTGTACATGGTCTACTCATAATTATCATATCAAATTTTTACTTGTGAAAACATTATTTCGCCACTATTTTTTCCTCTTCCTTTGATATCTCGTTCTATTCGTAATTGTCAAGATCATGATCATGTAATGTAGTTTCTGTTAGTAAACCGGTCTGTTCTGGTTTTTCTAGATTTCCATTCATAACAGTAGCCAACACGTAGCACAGTTCGGGTTGGGAGTTGGAAAAATGCGGGGTGGTTTGGAAACAAGTATTGTCATTATTTTGCTGTTGCTCTCCTGAGCCAGAAGTAGAAATGAAGTGTGAGTTTGGAATATTTTTACCTGCACTACTACAACAAAAGCAAACCGGTGACAAGCAGTTTGAATTTCTGAGATCCATGTTTATATTGTAAGTTTGTTTAAACTTATTGTCAATCATGCCTTGCACATGTCAATTTTTGTTGTTGTTTTGGCTTATGTTTGGAAAATAAAGATTAATAAAATTAAACAAATTGAAAATGTTACAATTATGTTCCACGAGAGTGTTACAATATTATGATGCCAGTTTTAGCCCAGCTCAGCTATATATTTTGCGGAGTTATTTAAAGATTGGTCATAAATTGTTGGCTAACGGGCGCAGCTGGTTGTGGAAATGTATTTAGGCTACAACTTTAATAATACAAAATAATATATATACATGTAAAACGCCATTTGTTCTACCAGACTGCTAAAAGCGTATGTGTTTGTTTGTAAGTAAGCAACCAGGGAACCGACGGCTTCAAATCCCCTCCGAATGAGGATAATTGCCTTAACAAAAGGCATTTATGTTTTAATATTTTGTAATGATTTTTACCCAATGTTATTATGTATTGTAATGTTGTATTTATTTATTTATATTTTTGACTTTCTCTTTTGTTGCCACTGTCGTATTTTACTTCTCTTCACTTTGACTAGTAGCCTAGTCATATCTCTATTTTTCCTTTCTTCTGCTAGTAAACTCTATCAAATTCATCAATCATTTATATCTTAAGCTTTATGTTTTGAAATATGTTTTTATTGTATTTTTCCGGTGTATGGTGATTTTGTTGTCAAAATCATTTGCGCAATACCTTACACACGGACATACTGTAAAACAGCGTTTTTGGCTGAAAGTATGTTTTTACCGTGTCTAAATGAAATCAGCAACACGGTTTCAAACCCTCCCGGTTACGACGGGGGCGGATCCAGTTGGCGGCGAGGGAGGGGGCCCAATTCGTGAGAAAATATTGAGGGGCGATTTAGCCGGCCGGCCGAATAAGCGGGGGTGGGGATGGGGGTAGTGCGGACAATTTTTTTTTATTATTATTTTTTTTTTTTGGGGGGGGGGGGGTATGGAGGTGTTTTTTTTACTCAACCCCCCCCCCCCCTTCGTATTCGCCCCTGGATTACGAGTCCACTGAGCCTTCGCGCCTCACTCATGCCGTTGCGCGGGCAGGCATCATTTAAACAATCGTCTCGCGATCTTCACGTGATCTCACTCTACACAAAAGGAAATCTTTGACAGTGAGTGAGCATAATAGAATTTCGCAATACTTCACAAGAGTGAGAGAGCAAACAAAAATGTCATACGATCTCCCTCGAAGCAGTTCCCCAAAGTTGACAGTCTTGCTCAAAGGATCCACAATATTAAATATAATTCAATTTTTCCGAGTCTCATTATCTTATTGCAGATGCAGCGGTTATTTGAAACTAAAATCTTTCAAAAGCAATCGACGATATTCAGAATGTACACTCTGATAGCTAAACTAAATTGAATTAAGCAATTAAATTATTAAAGGCGGAATGTAGCACATGCTATTTATCAGGGGCGGCGATTTCTTTTCATGACCGGGGGGAACGAAATGCGAGGGACGAGGGGACAGTGGCGTAAGGAGCAAAACAGTTTTTTTTGGGGGGGCAGAAAAAAATCCGCATCACCACCACTCTTACATGTTACGCAGGCCCTGGGAACGTTTCAAAGTGGGGGGGGGGGGGTTAAAGTATTTACGATCACGTAGAGCAAAGCAAAGCAAAGTGAAGCGTAAATTGGCGTGGGGTCCAGGGGCAAAGCCCCGGCGGGTGTCAAGGGGCGGAGCCTCATGAAGCTTAGGGGTTTTAGGCATTTATTAAGGTCAGATGAGCAACCTGGGGGCGGAGCCCCCGGAAGCTCAGGGGTTTTAGGCATTTAATTACGGTCAGATGAGCATATATTTTGATACCTTTTAACACTTATTGGAAATGGGGTCCAGGGGGCGGAGCCCCCAGAAGCTCAGGGGCTTTAGGCATTATATTACGATCAGATGAGCATCCAGGGGCCGCCTTAGGGCACTTGGTGGGGTCCAGGGGTTAGAGCCCCTGGAAGCTCATGCGTTTTAGGCATTTAATTACGGTCAGATGAGCAACCGGGGGCCCACTTTGGGCCCTTGGTGGGGGCCAGGAGGCAGAGCCCCAGGAAGCTCAGGGAAAAATCATGTCATTTCAACAACATTGGTAAATCACAAGTATCGAATTTGAAATAAACCACGTTTTAATTTCATTTGGGGGAACTGCCCCCAAAGCGCCCCCCCCCCCCCCATCAATACGCAAGTGCGAGGGAGCATAGTGAATGAGAGGGGTGAAGGTGACGGAAGTGACTACCTAAGCTCTCACAGGTTTTTAGGGTTTTTTTGTATTAAAAAATTACATCGCTTAAGCCTCGGTCACAAATGCCATTACGAACTGCTACGAACGCCGTACGAACGATTTTCAGACAATGAAAATTCGGGAAGAAAATGGAAAAAAAAGGGAGATTCGTACGAAATTATCGTTTGTAAGAACCTTTGTGACCGTAGCATTAGCAAAACTATAGTATAAAAACAAACAATATACTTTTTTTACACTTCAATTTTTTCGGTATTTACTTGTACATTTTGAAGGATATTATGCGAGGGAGCGTAGCTACCGAGTTAGAAGATTTTTGCATTTTTATTTGTCTAAACGCTGCACTCTTGGGCCCTCCAGAGCCTGAAAGTGTGTTACAGGCTTTAGTCAGTATTTGCTATACATTTTTGTGTGTGTACTTTTTCAAATTTTGAGGGGGGGGGGGGACGTGTCCCCCCGTCCCCCCCCCCGGGATCGCCGCCCCTGCTATTTATATAATTAAAAGACGAGTATGTTTTTTTGTGATTTAAAACCAATCGTAAACTACCAAATTCTGACTAGATTTGGTCTATGGGGTGTTGAAAAGTGAAAAATTGTCATACTTTACTGAGGGTGTAAGAACTCAACAACTAATTTCGTACTATGGCGGTTTTCCGTGATTTATGATGTGCAATAATGTCACTCCACATTTGACAAAATGTAGTTCTTTTGGCGAGACCAGATTGACTCTGTTGGCTGCCTATATTATTTGCACGAGGAAATACTTTGAAAAACATAGAAATAGCCATCGCACATACAAATAGTGTGTGGTTATTTCAAAGACGGATTTGGTAGCTTGACATTGCCGCTTTCATCACTACAGATCTTATTTGTATTTCTCTACAGACAAAATAGATAGATTGATCATGAGAAAGATAATTGGGGACGATTATACTACATGTAGATGTTCAATCGCTTTATGCACAAGGAATAATTCCGTCTTGCATGACTAATGGTATTTTAAATAATGGTTACTCTCGTATCCCATCTATATGACTATTCTATAAGGCGGCTCTTTGTTGACAAAATTCTTGTCTTGACCTTTTTCACCAATGTAGGTACCCCCCCCCCCTCCCCCATAAAAAGGGTATAACAGTACAAGAAGAGTATGGTTTCTGCTTGTCTGAATCCATTTCCATTCATTAAATATAATTGTGTGGCATGGTGTTTGTTTTGCATTTCAACGGGAATTTGTATATTAACGCTTCCAGTTTCAAAATAGCATTAACAATCCATTATATTTATTGGTCTTGATTATGTTAAAATTGGAAATCTACCTCTAATATCTTTTCAGATATTCGGAGAGACTATTCTCTAAGCCTTACTTCACCGTCGCTTCATTGAAATACCAGTACAATGAAAGAACAATTTTAGATGTGGACATTTTCATGAAATCAAAGACCACGTCTGAAAGCGAAAACGAGTGAGCTCTAAAACTGAGGAAAGAGCTGTTTATTTTCATCTGTTACCAAATAAGATAATTTACAGACGTTCTAATATAGTTGAAGAGAAAGAAGAGGAACTACATAACATTATCCTGATTATTATCATCACCATCATCATCCAAACTGACTTCCAAGGACTTCTTTAAAGAGTTTCTCGCACCAGTTTAACTTTTTTCTGACCAACATATTCTATAAATAGTAATCTTGAGATTATTGTTAAGTGTAGTGTCAAGTTTGGGAAGACCTGATAACATTTTACAGGCACCATTGAATGCTAATATAAGTTAATATAAGACACATACCATGTGTTGGTTTAAAGAAACTTTCCTTCCTAGTGCTTTCATCATCGTTGTTTCTTTTATAACATCGATTAGATGTGATTCATTTATTAAATATGCCATAGCGGGAGGGCCAGTTCAGCTTCAATTCCCTTATCCATGTAGCAGTACAAATATCAGATTGCAGCATGCAAACAGACCTCCATTTTATGATTCAGCAAACCCAGATTCTCTCGAATTGAATTCTGATCAGTCTGGAAGATTCACAGTTGAGGATGGGACTGCAGGACATCATTGTTTCCTTCAGATTAATATAGTTCCAGTGATGATAAGTGATGAAGGAACTTACATTCTCCGTAAATACAATGGAGACGACATCGCAAGGATTAGCCTGCATGTGATTTTTCCTCCAGGCTTCGCTCATGCAAAAAGATATTAGAAAAAAGTTTGTCTTTTTTATCAGTTTTGGGGGGTTGTCGTTTGTTTGTTTGTTTGTTAAACTAAAAAGCGTTATGTAAATATTACCTATTATTAGTGTATGATTGTTATTAGAATTTGTTATTATAATTATGTATCGTGTATTATATTGTTGTAATTTGTAGGTTAACATTACTTTTTTTTTGTTTTTTTTGTTAAGCGCTTAGAAACTTTGTATTAAGCGCTATATAAATGTAATATATTATTATAAAAAGAATATACGCATGAAAAGTTTTAGGAGGATTTTTTTTTTTTTTTTTTTTTTTGGGGGGGGGGGGGGGGTTGGATTTGAGGTTTTGCACTCATATCATAATTATCTATGCCTCACATAAATTGGTAATGAAAAAAGCACTTGAAGAAATTGGAAAAAGGGGCTTGCGTCCCACTTAATTTACCCTCCATATAACAGTAATGCATTATACAACAGTTCACTTCGGAATCTGATGTTAGCGAAATGGGGTTTCATCGAAACACTTTCTTGCACATTTCCTATATAGTAATGGTTATTAATAACACTATAATGACATGTAGTTTGCAAAATTTGCTCGCAAATTGAAGATGGAATGAATGGAGCAGTAATAAGCAACAGAGCATGAAAATAAATTGTAAGAAACTCTATGCACAATATTTACAATTTCTATCAACTGAATTATCAATCCCCCTTAATTCAAGAATGAAAGGTGGGTTGGTTGACTTTCGCTGTTGATTACTTTGAGATGTAAGGCTTAATATGTCATCAGCTCAAAAAACTTAAATCGGGAAAAGTAAATTGTTCAAATACATGTACTTTAAAAACTTACAGAAACTTTTTAAGGATATTGTGAATCTAGTAGTTAACTGTATAAACACTTAAATATAATGTAATTAAGAAAAATTTAATGCAGGGATGAAATGATTATGTAGAAATATGTAAAGATTATAAAAGTGTGAATCACATGAAACAGTGAAACCTGTATATTTAAGTCACCCAAGCCCAAGGTAAGTGGCCACCGCAGACAGATGGTCTTTATTCGCAGGTTATACTGCAAACAGTTATTTATCGAGGGGAACAAAATACGTGACCTCTAGATATATAGGCCTATTATGGCATTTATAGAGAGGTGGCTACTATTGTAGGGTGATCACACTGCCTGTGCACACAGTCTGCCCCACGAACACACACACACACACACACAACAGCAGTCAGTTGGTAGAAATAGCAATTTTTGTAAATTTATTTTAAAAAAACTAAACAATATTTTTAAATTTTTATTTCACATATATTTCAAGCATACCTTTACCTACAATTCTGTGTAGTTTCATTGTTATTGGCATGTGGGAAATATGTTAATTTTTTTAATTAGAATATTGTCGTTTCAGCCATGTGTGACATGGCCCGCTGATGGTGAAAATGAACCTCAATGTATAAAACTCCCCTACAAAAAATACAATACCCTCATGTGTTTCACTCATTAAATTAATTTGTTGTTTACACTCAAGGTAGCCATAACTGTACTGGGGTCACCAGTTACTCTGAAATTCAGTCCCTGTGGAATGTTATGGCCTGTTGAATGGTTTCTCGAAAAATCGTCATAAATCCTCAAATCTGACATCTTTTAAAAAGCCAAATATACTGTGATGTAGCTGAAAGTCTGCAAATTCTTATTATATGATTGGTTTTTCTGAATAATTTGTAAAGCACATGAGGAAATAGCTGTGACGGTGATCCAAGTAATTTCCATCGCCATATTTTATTGGCATTGCAAGAATATTTCGAATTTAAGGTTAATATTTGGTGTAAATATCATCTATGAATATATGATTAAAAAAAATGCCCCCAAAATGAACAGTTTGACTTTCGTAATTTGCATAATGAGTGCGCGAATATATAATTAGCTGGAATGACCTAATTTGCATATTTGATGAATATTCATGATTTTTTTTTCTTCTCATGAAATATATTTCCATACCTGTCTGATATACTTAGGTTTCACTGATGTATCATGTTCGGTTTTGATTTGATTACATATGCGCATATTAATTAGGCGAACTTAGTTATTTTCACAACTTTTTTTATATCTGCAGATTCGGAAAAATGGCAAAAAATAACTTATTTTGTTGGCTTCTGTTTTCAAAACTGTAATAGATATATGAATTTTCTTTTTTGTATTTTTTACCACAAAGATGATATTTTAGTGTCTGATAATTTAATTTATTATTTGTGTCCGAGAAAGTGATGAATTAGGTTGTCAACTTTGTCGAATTTTGCCATTTTTGCCAATTTGACCATTTCTGGGAGGTTTTTCGGTAATTTTGCGATATCAAAAAAATGGTATATAATCACAACGCATTGACCGATTTCAATTCTTTTTTGTTTTGTTTTTTGAAGCTTTCATAAAGCTTGATCATTTGCAACCATCAAATAACATGTGTTTGTTGTACTTATTTTTGGTGTGCTTAGTATTAGATAAGAATAAGAGCAATAACCATGCACTTTGAAGGCATTTGCGATCTGAAAACAGAACTCAACTATCCATTTAAAGCAAGATAGAGTTATCTGGGTGCTGGTAAAACTGATGGATGTCACATCACATACTATAGTCGTGACTGAGATTGGCGCAGTTGCAGAAAAACATGAGCCCACAATCGACTTGCACTCCCCCCCCCCCCTAAAAATTGAGTCTGGAAAATGGAGAAGGGTTGACAATAGATGATATTGTTCTCTTGTATTTATGGTCAGGAAGATGCCCCCTCCACACACACACACATACACGCACGCACACACCAACATGAGGGCCGTTCATACTGGCTTGGTTTTTTCGATGGACACTTTAATTCGAAAAGGGATAATTCATTGACCCAAGTAAGACCGGTGATCCTATAAAGGGGAAGTCCTTCTTGGTATGAAGTTGGTTTTAATTGGGGCAGAAATTGACAGGAACAAGATAGTGAAAGAAAATTCAGGTTAAAAATAAGAATAATAATATCCCCTCTCATTCACTCTTTGCTAAACAAAATTTTAATGAAATGGATTTTTCTTCAAGAATTATTCAATCATACATGCATTCTAAATACATGTGTATATGTTTCTATACAACCCCTGTGCACAGCGCGAATTGGAGATGAGCTCGTCAGACACGTCTCAGTGTTGCCAATAGGAACCTTTAAATTTGCGTGGACTGATACGTGTGACGTCCATTCAAGGCAGTGCATTGAAAGGACGTCGATCGTAGCAATCCCCATTGTCTTCGTGCGAATCTAAAAGTCCCTATTAATAGGGACTTTTAGATTTACACGACGAGAACGTGGACCGCCACGTGTGACATCCTTTTAAGGTAATGTGACGTCCTTTTAAGGCACTGCCGGGCACGGCCCAGTGCCTTAACACAATGTCACACGTGGCAGTCCACGCTCTCGTCGTGTAAATCTAAAAGTCCCTAATATATCTCTGTAAAAGCGCTTTCAGAGGGCCTGCGGTCCTAAAAAAACGCTATAGAACTAGTTATTATTATGAATATGTTTTTGATTGATCACAACCTCACACATAGAAGAAAACAACTCAGACTAGTAAAAAGCAGAAGTACAAAAGAAGCAGACCGGTGACAGTTGGTTTATGATTAGTTTTTATTGGTAAACCAGTTTATTTTGGTTTTCACAAATTTGAGTTCATAACAATAGCCAACATTCAAATCGAGCACGAAGCATTCCTGTTTCAAATCTGTCACTTCGCCAGTCATCTTGCCAGCATGATTGGCTATTCTCTGTAATTTCTTAAGATTCTCCTGTCTGCACACACCTTACCGAACCGCACAACTAAAAACCATTACACTTTCTATTACTGATTTGTAGAATAACCTCAGGATGGTTCTGTCAACATGGAACAAATTCAGTTTTCGAAGAAAGGACATTCGTTGTTGAGCCTTTGCCTATATAAATTGGAAGGGGCTTGGCGCAATAACATCCCAACCCCGGTCATAGCTGGCGTTAAACTAAGTATACAGGTCTGGCATATCGTGTACCTATTTAGGCCTTGGTGAAGAGTGGCAAAAGGGGATTAATGCTTTGCCAAAGGACGTTAGTGCTGGGATGGGAATCGAAGCCTCCACTCTTAGAATGAGAGTCGGCAGAATGAACCTTTATTTACAAGACACCTCCTCGGGATTAGACGGAAAACATTCTAAAAGTCCTACAAACTGGTGATTAGACCACATGGATTAAAACAAGAAATAAATAGAAACAAGCAAAGTGATATTATATCAGCTCTAGATAAGGCGTTTATGGATATTTAATTAGAAATGCTGGATGAGAGTCAGATGAATTGTTTTGTTGAACAGATGACCATTACAAATGAACACAATAATGAGAAATAGGAAGTTAACACGAAACAAATGTTATATAAACAAATAGTGTCACGTTGGTTTTGGAAATCCCCATATTTTGGCAGCGCTCAATGATCATGCAAATTTGCTCAGTGACAATAGAACGTCGAGGAGGAGTAGCAGAATATTTACTATTTTATAGAGAAGAACTGAGATATCACAATTCATTTCGATAAAAGCCGACATTCAAATTGGCACGTAGCCAAGTTCGGGTTGGGAGGTGGAATGTTCTGAGAGTTTTGGAGACACGAGCCGTCATTAGTTTGTTTGCATGCACTCTGAAGCCAGAAGTAGAAGTCGAGTATGATTCATTGCTTGAATATTAATGGAGATTTTAGTAGGCATGATCCAATAATTTATTGTTATAATTAAAGTTCCCAAACATTGTACTACGTCACAGTCAACAATTGAACAATAGAAACACACACAAACATGTATAAACATACAAACCTAAGGAAATATAATCTGTTCAAAGAACCAAAGGGATGTAACTGTACATGGTCTACTCATAATTATCATATCAAATTTCTGCTTGTGAAAACATTATTTCCCCACTATTTTTCCTCTTCCTTCAATATCTTGTTCTATTCGTAATCGTCAAGATCATGATCATTTAATGTAGGTTCCGTTATTGAACCGGTCTATTCTGGTTTTCAAAAATTTCCCTTCATAACAATAGCCAACATTTTCTATCAGTAAACCGGTTTTTCTAGATTTCACAAATTTTCGTTCATAACAATAGCCAACATTTTCTATTAGTAAATCGGTTTTTCTAGATTTCCGTTCATTACAATAGCCCAAATTCGTGTAGCAAAGTTCGGGTTGAGAGATGGAAAAAAGCGGAGGAGTTTGAAAACAAGTATCGTCATTATTTGTTGTTTGCTCTCCTGAGCCAGAAGTAGAAATCCTGCCCTACTACAAAAGCAGCACACCGGTGACAAGCAGTTTGAAGTTTATATTGTAAGTTTGTTTAAACTTATTATCAATCATGCCTTGGACATGTCAATTTTTGTTGTTGTTTTGGCTTATGTTTAGAAAATAAAGATTAATAAAATTAAACAAATTTAAAATGTAACAATTATGTTCCACGAGAGTGTTACAATATGATGATGCCAGTTTTAGCCCAGCTCAGCTATATATTTTGCGGAGTTATTAAAAGATTGTTCATAATTTCTGTGATAATGGCTGTGGCTGGTTCTGGAAATGTATTTAGGCTACAACTTAAAGGCCCACTGCACTACTTGTAGCTACTTGCGCCCTCTATATAACAAACAATGCCTAATCGGTGACCATTGGTCCCCCATGATCCTCTTTTTCTTATGTTAACTGAGAGCAGAGTTGATGAGATAACCACCTGTCCAGTGACCTTGCAGGGCGATCTAATCCCTCCTGTAAACTATGGCAGATAAGCTTTAAATAATCAAAAATAAAATTAAACATGTAAAACGCCATTTATTCTACCAGACTGCTAAAAGCGTATGTGTTTGCTTGTAAGTAAGCAACCAGGGAACCGACGGTTTTATATCCCCTCCGAATGAGGATAATTGCCTTAACAAAGGGCACTTATGTTTTAATATTTTGTAATGATTTTTACCCAATATTATTATGTATTGTAATGTTGTATTTCTTTCTTTCTATCTTTGACTTTCTCTTTTGTTGCCACTGTCGTATTTTACTTCTCTTCACGTTGACTAGTAGCCTAGTCATATCACTTTTTTCTTTACTTCTGCTATATGTAAACTCTATCAAATATATCAATCATTTATATCTTAAGCTTAATGTTTTGAAATATGTTTTTATTGTATTTTTTCCGGTGTTTGGTGATTTTGTTGTCAAAATCATTTGCGCAATACCATACACACGGACATACTGAGAAAATATTGAGGGGCGACTTAGCCGGCCGGCCGAATAAGCGGGGGTGGGGGGCTCAACAGGGGAGGGGGTGGGGGTTCATATGGAAACGTTGCATCATCCGCTCAATCTGACTTGCGTGCATAGAACAAATAAGCATTTTTCCATGAAAAAGTGAAGTTTTCTAAAATGTGTGTTTCTTTCCAACATTGGGGCGCCCGGAAGTCTTGGGTAACATTTCATAAAGTATAATATAAAAAGACCATATGCAAATTTTCTGTACTTTTGTCCAGCACAATGTCGTCTCTTTTTGCGTTGGAGAAGAGCAAATAGCGAGTTTCAATCACACTTTGGCCGCTCTCGCAAGCTCTCACTCGTTTCACTGTGGTCAAGCGACTTTGGGGCAAGCGGTTAATGAAAATACTAATCGTTAGCTTTCCTCTGGTATTAAACTTGTTTTGATTGAATGTATAATTTTGTCGGAATAATGGAAACAAAAAGGCTTGACCAATAACTTATCAGCGTCTGAATTGACCTCTTAACCTTGAATTCCCTGATGCAAGCGCACTAATGACGTCATCTTCGCTAAATTGGTGTGTTTTATCGTAAAATGCTACACTTTCACAATGTTTATACATCTTTTTAATTATTAGTAAGATAAAACATATTTTGTCTGATATCACTGAAGTTTTGGGTTTTATTTAATGAGTAATTTTTAAATAAGAGCCATTTTACTGTTTTATTTTACTGGATCGTACCATTAAAGTCGCAGGGTAGAAAGATGCATTTTCCAACCGTGCCAAATTTAATTTACGTTCCGACATTCTGTTAAATGGGTTCGTGTTGTTGAGAATCCACTGCTTTCTGCTCCACCAAAACGTCTACATGCGGAGTCGTTTATCAACTAAATTATTCAAATTTATGGATGCTTCCTTCCCAGGTGTTTGTGTTGTTGAAGCATTTCATTCACCTGCTATCATTCTTTGTACTCCAATTGCCAGAACGCAAAATACATTTTGGTTTTATAGTTTCATCGGAGTCGTTTATCAACTAAATTATTCAAATGTATGAATGCTTCCTCCCAAGGTGTTTGTGGTGTTTATGCATTTCATTCACCTATTATTATTCTTTGTACTCCAATTGTTAGAATACAAAATGCATTTTGGTTTTATAGTTTCATGCAATTAGTAAGTCAATAAAAGAGTATGTTCTGCACAATAAAAACAATGTGTGTCCCTATTGTACAATGTAATGTGTCCCCTCATTTTGTAAAAGTTAATTTACCCATTCACATAATGGAACTACCTGCCCGATGAAGCCAGTGGCCCGTGACCCCTGAGCACTCAACACCGTGTGGGAGTAAGTTTATGGTCAACTTCTTTTATGAGACAAATACAAGCAAACGTTTCCATATGTGGAGCTTTTAAAAAAAAAACTCTAACCCCCCCCCCCCCCCCTTCGAGCAACAATTTTTTTTTTTTTTTTTTTTTTGGGGGGGGGGGGTGGAGGCCTTTTTGGTCAGGGATTCGCCCCTGGGTTACGAGTCCACTGAGCCTTCGCGCCTCACTCATGCCGTTGCGCGGGCAGGCATCATTTAAACAATCGTCTCGCGATCGTCACGTGATCTCACTCTACACAAAAGAAAATCTTTGACAGTGCAATACTTCACAAGAGAGAGAGAGAGCAAACAAAAATTTCAAACGATCTCCCTCGAAGCAGTTCCCCAAAGTTGACAGTCTTGCTCAAAGGATCCACAATCTTCAATATAATTCAATTTTCACCAAGTCTCATTATCTTATTGCAGATGCAAAAGGAAATGACGATTGTCATAGCTAACTAAATTGAATTTAGCAATTGAATCATTAATGGCGGAAGGTAACACATACTATTTGTATACATAAAGAACATTTTTGGGGAGTCAACGTATATTTTGTGTGATGTAAAATCTATCGTATATACTAAATACTGAATTTGGACAAAGATTGGTCCATGGGCTTATTAAGAGGAAAACATTGTCATACTTTAAAATGCACAATCATGTCACTTAAAAAAGGACAAAAGGTTGAACTTTGGGCAAGAACCGCATGGTACTGTCGATGGCCTATGGAGTGTGTGTGAGTAGGGGGGGGGGGGGGGGTGCGCGCGTCGGTATACATTGTGCGTCGATACTCAACAGGGGCGGATCTAGCTTTTTGCCAAGGGGGAGGGGGGGGGGCCCACTGGCAGATCCAGGATTTCCCAAAAATCGCGCCGTTTTCCTATTTTCTTCTTTTCCCCCCTTTTTTTGGGTGTTTTTATTTTCCTCACTTGGCCGCCCAAGGGAGGGGGGGGGGGGGTTAAACCGCCGAACCCCCCTAGATCCGCCCTTGTCACTGCAGTATGTCTGTATGCCACTTGGATTCGAATACATTTATGTGTTAGAGTTAATGTCTGCAAATGCGGGTATTTGGGAGGATGTGTGCGTGTGTGTTGTGTGTGCGTATTCACCAATTACAACTTTCTTTTATAGCGCCTTATTGCCATGATTGCAGCATAAGTCTCTCTCTTGTCTGAAGCAGAAGTAACTAACACTAGAAACATAATCAACACCTGGGAAAATGAGACAGGACCTCGAGGATGGTCTCGACATTTTCTTAAATGGTGGTTCTGGTACAAAAAGAAAATGAATTCTCACATAATCTAACGAAACTGACACTGAATGTTCAAGATTACAAATAAATGTCATGTGCCAAACAATTTTGGAAGAAAATGTATACTGGCTGAGTAATGAGCATAAAAAGATAAGGAAATCAGGGTAGTACTAGCCCCGACACCATGTGTGTTGTCCCATATACATCTTTCTGTGTAAGTGATTGTTACTTTACTAAGACTCTGCCAAATTTATGATGATTTTGATGACTCCAGAACCTTGCATTACACACCAATACTTACATGCTATATGATCAACTTTTCTGATCCATTCCACACCTTTTCTTTCACAATGCAATCGCATTACCAGAACTCAAGTTTATCTTTAAGATGCCATGGCCATGATACCTCTGCCAAATTTGATTCGAAATTTCTCACCCGATCTATTTTTCTTTGGTGGTAGTTGTGGTGGTTGGGGGAGGGGGGGGGGGGGGGGGGGGCTCTGTGTAAATGAAAAATAGAATTCGCCATTGCACATAGAAATAATGTGTGGTTATTTCTAAACAAGGATTTGGTATCGAAAATAATATCGCTAGTACGTGATATTCGTAAGGATTTGCTAGCTTGACAATTTTGTTTTCATCACCACAGAGTGTTTTGAAGTTGCAATTACGCTAAATTTGTAATTTCTATACACACTGTTCTTCATTTGATGTAAAAAGAAAATGAATAGATAGATGAATTGATAATAGAAAATAGAAGCGAGGACGAAAAAAAAAATTAGATGTGACATGGCTTAATACTCAAGATATATTTCAGTTCAGCATGACAAGTGATTC
>JAVYIG010015330.1:0-36610 GCA_035222895.1 Strongylocentrotus droebachiensis
TGGAGGGTTGCGGGGGCACGTAAGTCTGCGTGAAGTGATCTACCTCCTCATTGTACGGTAGATAACTTCACACAGGCGTGCGCCCGCCCGCAACCACCATCGGTATGCACTTGTAATGTGCAGCGGTTTGCAGTGAAAGTGAAACCTGTGAGAAAGTGTACTACGCGCCCGGGCCCAGATGTCTGGAAATTGAGCATTACGTGTCGATACGTAGAGGAATAAAGCAGTGACTTGTGTCACAAACATGTAACCTTAAACAAGTCGTTTCTATAGTCTTTAGACAGCAAATTTATCTTATAGGCTACAGCGTATACAGAAATCTTTATCTGGAAATAATCGGTTAGACCTGTAAATGGTAAACAAAATTCTTTCCCCACAGGCTGTTCAAAGAAGTTTGTAGTATATGTGTTGCACATGCATACATTATCAACCATTCATTTTGTTCTTTATTCATTTTCTCATTTATTTGTAGGCATCCTTTTTTAACATCTTTCGTCAAAGAAGTGGATTCAAAGCACATTGTGGCCTCAGTATATTGATGTGAAACCATGCAGAAAATGCTACTCTCTCTCAACCTTGTGGATGTTCCCTACTCCCTAAGGATCAGCAGCCTCTTGAAACAGTTGAAGCCATTATCGGTAAATGTGTACATGTACTTGTATTATTTCTGTACATTTATTTGTCATATTGTGCATGATCACTGAGACACTGACCAATTAGACATTACATAATGGTTCATTTCATTTGAAAGGCTTATTTCAGTTATTTGTCCTGAGTTTCAAATATATTTATAATTCAATTAATTTTAGATCACTAAAACCTGCAGGTATGTTGCAATAAACCGACAATATTATGTGAGTTTCAAACAGTGTTTTTTTACCCTTCAGCATAGGTCAAGGAGCTTTCATTCTACCCTCATCAGCAAACTACAGGAATGCCAGTTTTTAGGCAATAGCCTGAATTCAGGCCCTGGCGAGTTATTTTCATACCATAGTTTAGGTTTTTTGTGTACAAGCTAGCACATTCTAGGTGATTTTTCAGGCCCTCTGATCAATTCTAACTAGCATCCCTGAAACTACAATTGTATTGATAATTTACCAAACAAAATCCTGAATCACGTTTTGCATTGCCCACAAAAGTTTAAAATCCAAAGGTGTGTTGACTTTATGTTTGTGAGCAATAAGAAATTATTTCTGATAAATCTTACCAAGCAGTACTTTTCTGACATAATTCATTATTTAATTCATTGTTTACGTTCCAGTTTTAAAATATATAAAAGTTTGTCTTAAATTGTATTCCTTCTTTTTGCTTTATTCATGCACTAGAATTCCTTGCGTCTATGTTCCCTGGATCTGAAAGCAGTGCATAATGCCAGAGATTCCACCCAAAAGCTAACCCATGAGTCCAAGCTGAAGAGGAATATTTCCAAATCGATGGCTCCACTAATCTGATTGGTGAGTCATGGCCCTCATCAGCAAACTACAATTGTATTGATAATTTACCGAACAAAATCCTGAATCACGTTTTGCATTGCCCACAAATGTTTAAAATCGAAAGGTGTGTTGACTTTATGTTTGTGAGCAATAAGAAATTATTTCTGATAAATCTTACCAAGCAGTACTTTTCTGACATAATTCTTTGTTTATGTTCCAGTTTTAAAATATATAAAAGTTTGTCTTAAATTGTATTCCTTTCTTTTTGCTTTATTCATGCACTAGAATTCCTTGCGTCTATGTTCCCTGGATCTGAAAGCAGTGCATAATGCCAGAGATTCCACCCAAAAGCTAACCCATGAGTCCCAAGCTGAAGAGGAATATTTCCAAAATAACATGTAGATCTACACTCACCCGATAGTTAAACTGCTAGAAAAAAAGGTTTTTTTTCCACTTCATTATAATTTATAGAGGGAGATTGGGGGAGGGGAGAGGTGAGGTGTAGCCACAAACCTGAATGGCTAAGCTGTGGAACTGAAATTCCCATTCATGTCACTTACAATTTTAATGAATTACAGGGTGTACGAACTGACATAATAACAGTTTGAGTAAAAGATTCCAGTATTTTGCATATATTTGTAATTACTATTTATGAAGTTGACCTGTTTCATAATGCTTATGTAGTAGACTTGATATGCTCAGTCTCATGCTCACCCCCACCCCCCATCCGCTTCTTATCAGTTCTTAAAACCTGTTGCAAATTATATATAAGTTGGTAATAGAGAAAATTGAGTGAGTTAAATACAATACAAATCGATTCCATTATTAAGCAACTAAGACTTGTTCAGATACGGAACGTGAACCGCCAACAATTTTCGAAAATGATGCAGTTTGGTTTTATGTGTAAAGCGAATGGCAACAAGTCTTTGTATGTTTTGGACTGCGCATATTCAGTGAGCTCTTTTTTTTTAATAATATACAGAAATGTAAAGCATATTGAACTCTATGTCAACATTAAAAAAACTCTGAGATTTTGTTTTGCAGCATCATATCTGAACGAGCCTTAAAGGGACTTGGTAACATTGTTCATATGAGAGAAAATGATGCTAAGGTATTGACTTCAATGCTATACTGTATGTACACTTAAAGATAATCTGAACATTTGAGTTAAAAATAGACCACTATTGATGATAAAAATTGGAAAAACTGATCTGATCCATTCCTTAATTCTCCCAACTATATTTTTATAATTTGATTAAATTGAAGTGAGTGTAAATCATCACAAAGCAAAGAATTAGCTCCAAGACCTTTTCCAAATTTAGGCGTTGAAAGATTTTTAAAGGCCTGTTTTATATCTTATTTTCATGGAAAAACGGTTGGGGAAAATTCAAAATTTTGTTGGGAGAATTAACTGTTAAAGAGTGACACACAGTAGCGCCTTCAATGAAAACCATAAATATCTTGTGGTTTGAAAAAAAATTGGTAGTTAAAAGTATAAAATTCTTGGATTGTATCTGTGATTTTGAAAGCACAATATGGCTTACCTACATGTATATTGAATTCGCTGTTAAAATTTAAGTTAAATTTTAATTCTTTTGTGAAACTCCTGGGACTTGCCAAATGAATGTTGTGACATTAGCAATGGAATATATCTCTTTGTGCTAAACTTTTTCAGCATGTTTGCTATTTTATCTTAAACTGGGAAATATCTTCTGAATAATTATTCCACAGTCACCTTGGAATTGCCCCAACTGAGCCAATCGTACTGGCGGGAATGTTATCTGATATAAATTGTATTTTTATACTTGAACTTCAGCTTCTGTATTTGCAACAAAACTAATTTGTTGATATTTATAAATATGAATGTTGCCACTAATGCCTTTTCTATATATTTAAGTCATGTGCCCGTAAGAAGCAGGTTTCTAGCACAGAGAATAGGTACAGTTGAGCTGATTTCTGCACAGTTTTCTAATATGCTGTATCGCCAAATGTGAACATCATGGTTTTGACGGGCAAGCAACCATCATCAGAAAACTCTGCAGGTATCAGTGAAGCTCTCCCTGTTCCCCTTGCTGCAAACTTGTTCCTTTTGAGTGTAAGAAATAACTTAGCTAAGCCATGTGTTTATCATTTGTGCCATTTTTCTCCTGTGTGTGATTTAGATTGTATAGTTTTATACTTTATACTGAATTCTTGCCATGAACTTAGATATTCCCCTTGTATGTAACAAGAATTGATCTTTCATGCTCAGAAATTCTTTCCAACAACCTTTTGTTTTATGTGATAGTCTTTATCTGCATTAAAGTCTTGGGGTTGTCAGGAGCGGTTTTGCAGCATGGAGACGAGGTAGAGCTGCACTGATGAATGCCTAGCTTTCCACTATGCTGTTTTGCTGAATATGAGGAACTTCCCCAGTGTGCTGTCTGCTTGTCTACTAAAATACTGCGGGTATCAGTATAGCTTTACCTAGTCTCTATGCTGCTAACCTGCTTCCCACAACCGTAAGACTTATAAGTTTAGCCAATATGTCATAGTTTCTTGTAGCACAATTTATAACGAAACAGATATCTTTGTGATGGCCTGTTAACTTTCTTAAAATAAATTATGAGACTGACAGAAATACACTAGGTATTTATACAGCATGTTTTGGAAGAAGTGTCAGGATAGTGATGAAAAGATTTTGTACCAATGGAAGCAAAGTTAGATAGAATAAGAAGGTATAGAAATACGTATTTTATATTTTTGTTATCCATTTTCATACCATATACGTGTACATTAAAAATATGAAAATTACTTTCTGTCTGGCATGTGTGTATATATATTATGTGATGCAATATTTGTTGCTTTGATTTTACTGTGTGATTGTTCAGAATTTGTACATGAAGTGACTTTTACACTTTCTTCCTTGATCAGGTGGTCTTATAGATGTTATTTAGAGGACAACAAAGACGTAAAGATCATGTAAGGATAAAAGGTACATCGAAATGATCAGTAAGGTGTAAATATCACGTCAAAATTTGATGTCCATACAACGTATACAGGTCTTTCTTGGGTGAAAGTTGACGTCTTAAAGACGTCTTTATTTAACCAATAAGACCTAAAAAGAAAATATGACGTCCATACAACGTCTTTATATGGTACAAGTTGACGTCTTAAAGACGTCTTTCTTTGACTAATAAGACTTTAAAATCACGACAAAATATGTCGTCCATACGACGTCTTCCTATGGTACAAGTTGACGTCTTATAGACGTCTTTCTTTGACTAAAAGACGTAAATATGACGTCCATACAACGTCTTTCTATGGCACAAGTTGACGTCTTAAAGACGTCTTTCTTTAACTAATAAGACGTAAAAATCACGTCAAAATAAGACGTCCTCGTGACGACGTGCGCGGGTGCAAAATCAAGTCTTTTTGACGTCGTGTTATGTCGTCTTAAAGACGTCTTTCTTTAACTAAAAGACGTAAATATGACGTCCATATGACGTCTTCCTATGGTACAAGTTGACGTCTTAAAGACGTCTTTCTTTGACTAATAAGACGTAAAAATCACGTCAAAATATGACGTCCTCGTGACGACGTGCGCGGGTGCAAAATCAAGTCTTTTTGACGTCGTGTTATGTCGTCTTAAAGACGTCTTTCTTTAACTAAAAGACGTAAATATGACGTCCATATGACGTCTTCCTATGGTACAAGTTGACGTCTTAAAGACGTCTTTCTTTGACTAATAAGACGTAAAAATCACGTCAAAATATGACGTCCTCGTGACGACGTGCGCGGGTGCAAAATCATGTCTTTTTGACGTCGTGTTATGTCGTCTTGAAGACGTAGTACAAGACGTAAATATGACGTGATATTTACCAGTCTCTGCTATCAGGGTTAAACTAAGAAAACTCTGCATTATGTAAAGCGATTTATAAAGGTTACTGAAGTGTTACAGTTGTGATAAGAAACCTTCAACTGCATTATGTGAAGTGATTTGCTGAAAAATAAGAAACCCTCAATGCTACAATATAAGTGGTTAGAAAAGACTTGCATAACAGTGTTTTGATTGTAAAAATGCCCATCATTTGTATAGTTTGGGGGTAATCTAGACAGATTTACTGTAAGATTGAGAAAGTTGCATCAATATAACATATTTTGTTTTAGTACAGAAACAATTTCGGAGCGTACTGAGTTGAAAGGGCTATGAAACTTTTGTCTGGCTCCCAGTTTAAAAGGGTACCCCCCCCCCCCCCACACACACACACACACATACACACACACACACACACACCACATACACCCCTCATTCATATGGAAGTTTAGACTCAATGCTCTGATATGAAATCATTTTACTATTGACCTTTTGGATATACATACGATTGTGCCTGATTTGAATGAGAAACAATCCCCTCTACACTATTCAATTTCCTCTACATTCATGTTTGAAAGGAACAAAATAATATTGAAGTGAAAAGATAGACCTACCTGGAGTGCATGTTCTTCCATCGCCGGTGAAGCCCGCGAGACATGAACACGAATAGCTTCCCACAGAGTTCGAACAAGTAGCAGATTGGGCACATATACTTGCATCACTACACTCGTTCATATCTGATAACAGAAAGGAATAATGCATGAAGATTAATAATGGCTGGACTGATACAAGACACATGGCAAATATTCATAGAGATAGCTTTAAATACAAGATTATAACATAGCTCTGTAACAAACCTTCCCATCGACAGTTGATTTCATCATCATTCCTTCAGTAAAGATTGTATATTTATCAAATATCTGATTTTTTAAAATTGTCAACAAAATACATTGTCTCCCCTTTTCTCAGAAGTTAAGTTTGTTCTGTATTTGAATTAAACATTGATTGACACAGAACACGCTATTACTATATACATAATTGGTATTAAATGATTGGATCATTTTGATGAAAATATGAATTAGGGAGTCCTATACTCTTAATGGACCTAAACAATGCCACATTATCAAAATAAATAATGAGGCGAGGATGGCTGCATTAAAATTTGGACCAAAATTTATTTTGTCCCATTAAAATTCAAGAGTAGCAGATCCAATGCCCTGAGAGAATGAGGCACTATTCACCCAGGAAATGAATTGCTTGGTAAAAATTCTTTTCAAGAAGAAGAAGGAGACAGTAAGAGAAAGAGAGAGAGAGGGGGTCTTTTTCTTTACCCCCCCCCCCACCCCAACTAACCTTCACATTGTCTTCCGCTATCTGGTGCAGGAGTGGTGTCTATGAACCCCTCTTGACATGCACATGAAAAACTACCCTGGGTGTTAGTGCACTCTGCATACGAGCTACAGTCGTTCAATGTGCTATTGGAGCACTCGTCAAAATCTGGAAGAAAAAAAGGCATAATTGTTATTTTAACAAACGTAATTGAGAAATTTCTAGAGACTGTCTATTTTGTTTATATTGAAAAGACAACAAGGGGAAAACAACTTTGAAAATTTAGGACTATTTGATTTAGAAACACAAACAATGAAAACGAGCCCCCCCCCCCCCCCCCAACAAAAAACAAAAAAGATAACCATATAGACAAGTTGTAACCATCGAAGTATTGTAATGGTGTTTGAAGCAGGACTGGGAACTTGTCCTTGCATGGAAATTTCATCATGTATTGTATTGTATTTATTAAACATCATTGATGTACATCAATATTCTGTTTATAGACATAGTTATAATCACTTTACAATGTAATGCAACAATCGATATATAAAACATAATATAAAACATTTACAACACCTTTCTAAATAAACAATAAGTCATGCAATACGAAATATGTAAATGAGAACTAAAACAAAAGCATAAGATTGTACACGACTACTTTGTTATAACATATAGTATCTAAAAATTACCCCTCATTGCAATTATGTTTTTGGTGAACAAAGAAAAACTATCTATTACAACTTCATTATCTAATCTCATTATAAATATGAATTTTTCTTGACTATCCAAATTACAAACATTTTCTTCCAGATTACTAATTGTTTCTATAAAATCTACTCGTAAATCTTTATACTTGTCACATTTCATAATTATATGGAATTCATCTCCTACAAGATTCATATTACAGTCTTCACAGAATCGTAGATTCGGGGGAGTTTTTTCTGGTCTTTTATACCTTCCTGTTTCTATGGGTAAGTTGTGCGCGCTTAGACGTAGTTTGGTGATATTTTTTCTTAAATTTATATTTGGTATATGAGATAAATACTTTTCTTGCTTGATTGAGTTTTTAAATTGTCTGAGGGTTCTGAGTTTATTTCCTTTACGGGTATCCCTATCATCAAATAAGTCTAGTTTTAATTGTTCATCAAATCTCCTTTCCAAACAAAGTTTACATAACTCGACAAAATCTTTATGAGAAATTTGTATATTTTCAGGGTCCAATACGGTCTCATTTCCATTATTACAAATATTTAGTGAACTAAAGATATCCCGAATTGACATTAACCAACAGCTTTGTTCGTTATTTACTAATTTTTTGTTTTCTTCAAAAGATTTATAGACAAGGCCATTTTCATCCAAACTCCGTATTCGTATCCAATATTTGAGCATGTTTATTGCAATTTGAATAAGTAGAGGATGCCTTCCAATTTCAGCTGAAACTGCTAAATTGCTGCATTTGCGGTTTACCCCTAAGATATTTTTACAACACTGAATGTGTACTTTCTCAAAATCGTTTTTATAATACAGTCCTGTTTTCCCTGTTTCTATTTGAAGAATTTTCTTCATGTCTATTGCACTAGCACCCCAAATTTCGGATCCATAAAGCAAAATTGGTTGTACAGTTGCATCAAACAGGTGTAATAAGGTTTTAATACTGGGCGTATAATTGCCGAAAGATTTATAAAGTTTAAATAATGCTCTCCTGGCCTTATCCGCTAAGTCCCTTGTCGCCATTTTGAACGATCCATTATTACTAAAAACAATGCCTAAATATTTCATTTCCTTTACCGAGGTAAGTTTTTCCCCGTTTATTTCAAAATCACTCTTATCATTCAACCTGCCTGACTTATTACATATCATTATTTTAGTTTTGGTGACATTAACATTCAACATCCAAGAGTTACAATATTGAGTGAATTTATCTAAACAGTATTGCATTCCTTGAGGGGATTTAGAAATAATTGCTAGATCGTCTGCATACATTATGCAGTTCAAGTCCTTGTCATGTAGCGTTACTGGTTCACTAACTGAGGTATCAAAAATATCTACAACATCATTTAAAAACATATTGAATAATGTCGGGCTAATGACACACCCTTGTTTTACTCCGGTATTCGTATTGAAACACGAGGTGACGCCCTCGTCTAGTTTTATGGATACTTTACATTTTAAATACATGTCATGTAGCACTCTCAGAAAATTACCACCAATACCTTGTTTTAACATTTTATACCAAAGACCATCCCTCCAAACATTGTCAAAGGCTTTCCTTAAATCTATAAAACATATATATAAACCTTTCTTATCATTCTTTGCCCGGCCTCTTACATATTTATCTATTATTGTTTTTAGAACAAACATGTGGTCAGACGTTCTGTAGCCCGCTCTGAACGCAATTTGATTGGGTTTATACAGTTCATTGTCTTCAAGGAACTGTACTAAACGTCGGTTTAAAACCGAACAAAATAATTTGCCAAGACAGCTGGATAGGCATATTCCTCGATAGTTTGAGGGGTCACATACAGACCCACTTTTATAAAGCGGTTTTAGAAGGCTCACTGACCAGTTTTCAGGGAAACAACCACTAATTAAGATTAAGTTAAATATCTTTGCTAAAATCGGTGTCAAAACAAATCGGCTTGCCTTTAGCATTTCGTTTAAAATTGAATCATTTCCTGGGGCCTTATTTCTTTTCAATTTTTCAATACATCCTAGAACTTCATTTGGAGTTATCCTAAAATCTAAAGATGAGAAGTTTTTTTGCAGTATTGCGTCGTCCGTAAAGTTTTTAATTTCTTTTTGTTCTTTTGACAGTTTTGGATTCTTGTTCATAAGGTTCTTGAAATAGTCAAACCACATGTTTGGTTGTATACTGTTTCCAGGTCTTTTCTTTTCAGTGTGTAAATTTTCTAGATCCTTTATCAGATTCCAATATTCCTTAGGGTTTTCACTATACAGAGTATCCAATTTGTCTATGATCTGATTTCTCTCTTTGCGTACTATATCTCTCAACTTCTGTTTTAACATTTTTTTCTTAGCGTAATACAGTTGTCTGAGGCCTCGATCAAAAGGGTTTCTACACACTTGTTTGCACAGCGTCTTTACACGACGCCCTAGGGCGTAACATTCGGCACTTAGTATTCTTCTTCTTTTCTTCCGTTTCTTTCTTACTCTGTGTATTTTTTGCCTTATTCTAGCTTTATCGGCAATTGTTAAAATACAGTTTGTAAAGTCATTCACTGCGCTTTCGATACCTTGACTATTTGGCTCATAAACCATTTCTTTTATTTCCTTTATTTTATCTAATACGAGGGGTATTCCCAGAGCTTTTATAAAAGCCTCGTCGCTTATATGGGGCTCCCATATGTAGGCTTTCGGGTGTGGTTTTAACACCTGGTTTTCAACTCTACATGAATTAGTATTTGTATAGATACTCGATTTAAGGGTTGTAACAATGGGGCAATGATCTGAGAAAATATTCAGGTCTTTCACATAAAAGAAAAGAATATCGTCCATAGCTTCAATTTCAGCTAAAACGTAATCTATTACGCTCGGTATTTTGGCGTTTGACTCGTAGCATGTGAACTTTCCAGTCAGGTCACCCAATTTACGTCCATTGACAATTCTTAGATCACAAGCTTTACAAAATTGGATTACATCTTTTCCTCTTTTGTTTACGGGCCTGGTGTCTTGGTTCCTCCTTGTCATAGACTCAGGACAACTCAATGAATTTGGTAAAGGTAGTGTTTTACTGTCGTCCATTGAGTCGAACTCATTTGCATCAGCTATGGTATTGGTATGTGCATTTAGATCACCAATAACCATGCACTTTCCTTGATTTTTATATTTTGCGATGTCTTTCATTATTGCATCGATTATATCTATGTTTGAAGAAAAGGTAGAATTTTCTGGGCTTATGTAGGCGAAACAAATATATAAATCATCTGATGTACCAGATTTATTTTTATGTAGTTTTATCCAGCAATATTCGCTAGAGGTATTATTGATAATAGTGACGCGATGTTTAATTGCCTGTTTAACATATAAGGCCAAGCCACCAGAGTCCGATTTCGCATTTTTATGCCTCTTTCTGCAAATGATCTTTTCGGTATATCCTTGTAACGACATATTTTCCTTCATGTATTCTTATGCTTTTTTGGTGTGTAGATTCCTGAAATGCCTGTACAAGAGACACAACCTTGGTTGATTTTCCGTGATTTATCTTCAAGTTTCCTTGATTTTTTTTTGTTTTTTTGTTTGTCCTTGACACTAACTACAATTCCCTACTTTACCTTAAAACAAGAACATTTTCTTGAACGTGGAATGCCCTATTTGTCGTCAATGCATATGTCAGAGGAGCACTACTCACCAGTAACGGTTGTCCTTAATGGGACCAAGACAAATCCTCCAGTAGAGTTACCATTCACGAGACTCTCCGTAAACTCTTGGGCTGCCTCGGATGCGGTAGGGGGTTGTATGGTCATGGCGCTTTCGGGTTCATCGAACATGAGATCGGCGTCGACTTCGAGACTCCCTAAAGAGAAGCTTCTGATGACTACGCCGATGAAGACGGGTCCATATCGGGTTCGGTATATAGCAAATATCTGCAGATGACGAATGAATTTGATCAGTTATAAATATATACCAAAATCTCAGATGTGGTAGGGGATGTACTATAGTTTAGTCTTGCACTTAGAACATAACTAAGAAAGGCGTTCGCACAGAAATACAGGTATAAAATAATAACGAGCACCCATACATTTGTAGCATTTTCTTGTCTTTTTTGCCATAAGATAATTATTTTTACCAAGCTTCTTATATGACATATTAAACAGCCCAATGCAGGAGGCTTTCAATTTTAAAAGATTTAAAATGCCTTCTTACTAGAAGTGTATTACCAAGCAATTAATGATAGCTAAACTTGTGTACTGGTCAAGCAATGGCATTGTAAAGTAAACTTATTAAAAGTTCTTTGGCTGATCATGCATGATAGCACCAAGTAATTTGTGAACTTGGAACCGAAACACATAAATGGACATATTGGACTGCCCACATAATCATGTGGCATGTTAGTTGGGTTCAAGCCTTATATTGTTAGGCATATTTCATATTTCCAATACGAGTACATGTAAAGAACAATTATCCCTTTTGTTGGGGGGGGGGTCCATTTGTACACTGTCGCTCATAAAGTTGGAATATTTTTGTTTAACCCCAATTTGTGGAATTATTTTAATAGGGTAGGGGGCAGTTTACATAAATTTATACAAAAAACAGAAAATGCAATAAATTTTCAATAATTTATTGCATTTTACCCCGGTCCCCAACATAAAAAATCCTCTGAGCGGTCATGCATTATGGCTCAAGGCATGGGCACACAGAGGATTTTTTTAATGTTGGGAACCGGGGTAAAATGCAATAAATTATTGAAAATTTATTGCATTTTTCATTTATTTTTTTATATATGAAAACTGCCCCCTACCCTAGCCCCCGCTGCGTACAGTCATGGTTCAGTGACAAAGCAATGGCCTTGTAACTGTGAGGCCCCATGATCAAAACCGTGTCGATGTGCTATATTAGTGCCCTTTTTTAGGGCATTAATCCTCATTGCTGTCATTTATGACTTAAGGGCGTAGGTCCCCTAGTTGATAAGCATAGTAGCATACACATGCTTTAGCAGTCACGCAAAACACACAATGGCAAATTATTATTCAATAGAATCTGAAAATGTTTACTATTGTCTAGATCTATTATTTTTAAATTATTTTTAAAATAATTCCATAATTTGGGCTAAAACAAAAATATTCCACCGTTATGAGCGACAGTGTATTATGCTATTTGTCAAAACTGACATACAAAGATTGAGAAAGCTCCCAAATTATTTTCATCTCGATACTAGACCTTCCCTTTAAATGTTTGAAAGTAACTTACGATGATAGTAAGGCGCTGTCTAACGTCCATAGATGCTACTGAGGTAGGATTGATGACGATGGCTTGAAAATCTGTGATGCTTTGGAATTGCACAATCACAATGCTCAACGATAAAGTACGGCGGGGTACTTTAATTTATAAATGAATAAATAAGAGGGTAAAATGATTAGATTCAATAGGCCATTTCGGTAATGTAATTGAATTTAATGTATACGTCTGTGTTCAGTGCCTCGTTATGAAATATATCAGTCCCCTGTTACAAATACTTGTATTTCAATATAATTAATGTATAACTCATCGCTAGGTAAAGGTGTATAAAAATGAATACATTTTGAATATGATAAATACTTTTTTCTGACATTAATTTATTAGTCGATATTCATCCAGAGCCTTGTTCTTCTGCATGGGAAATTAAACAAAATTTGAAAAAAACTAGAAATATGCAAAATGTATAATTATGCTCTCTTTTCAATATAAGACGCACTCATGACATTTATTTAGTATCACCAATTTTCAGGTTAGACCAAATTCCGAAATGCAGCATGTACAGATTGCTAATACATGATTGCTGGTACAGTTAATAAGAATAAGAAATACAGTGTACAACATATTTGGTAATGCAAGTTTAAGGTGCGGTAACAAGTGGCTTGAGTCGGTACGGTCGATCACATCGGGACCCGACCGTTGCCGTCGGGTCCCGGTTTCGTTTTTTGAGAACCGACGCTCCGAAAAAAATAATGAAATATGTAAGAAATTGCAGTTTTGCACACCACTAAAATCAATCCACCTTAAAACTTAAGTATTTAATTGTTACCAATCATATTCTAGCTCATCCTGAATCAATCCGAACTGCTGATATAAATATGGGTTGCAGAGCAGTTCGCCCCATGGGGTTGTTGTTGCCAGCTGCTAGCTACTGTACTGGTCGGGTCTCTCGGCAGGATTAATAAATCAGGTTGAAAGAAACGTTAATGTTTGAATAATAAAACGGCTTTCTAAAAAGTACTTCCTTACAACATACCTATCGAATAATTTTAAAAAGACAAAATAGATATTTTTTCTTTGATTTTGAACACCGCATGCTTCTTTTAAAAGCTGAAAATTACTTGGTAATCACAAGAAGTTTCGATACGAATAGCTGTTGCAAGGCAAGTTCAGACTAGTCTCGGAAAAATGCGCCAGTGCACCTCGTTAGCTGTAATGCGTGCCCAAACGAACCCAAACAAAGACGTGATCGTAACGAGAAAAAAATCATTAAAAATTACGAGAGCACAATTGGAAATTAAGACAATATACTCAAAATTATCGTAAGCAAATACATAACTTGGAGGAAGAATACAATAGTTGTCCAAGAAAAGCCACAGAAATAGTGATATTTAAGGAGTTACTATAGGTACAATCATTATCGGAATGGCCCTGCTGCGATTTCCGAATTACACGTGTTTAAATTGAACACGAGGCTAGCAAACCAAAAACCGCCCTCTACGGTAGAAAGCAGTATAACAAAGGATTCGAGTATTTGCAGCAGCAAGGCCCCTTGCGATAAAAATGTACCCAGTTACTCCTCGATTATCACTATTTATGTGGCTTTTCTTGGACAACTATTGTATTCTTCCTCCAAGTTATGTATCTGCTTACGATAATTTTGAGTATATTGTCTTTCCAATTGTGCTCTCGTAGTTTTTAATGATATTTTTCTCGTTACGATCACGTCTTTGTTTGGGTTCGTTTGGGCACGCATTACAGCTAACGAGGTGCACTGGCGCATTTTTCCGAGACTAGTCTGAACTTCCCTTGCAACAGCTATCCGTATCGAAACTTCTTGTGATTACCAAGTAATTTTCAGCTTTTAAAAGAAGCATCCGGTGTTCAAAATCAAAGAAAAAATATCTATTTTGTCTTTTTAAAATTATTCGATCGGTATGTTGTAAGAAAATACTTTTTAGAAGGCCGTTTTATTATTCTAACATTCATATTTTTTTACCCAATTTATTCAACCTGCATAAATCAAAATGGCGGCTCGAATGTTGTCTTTCTATTTTTGCCCCAGTTTTTTTACTTTTAGAGGCACGATAATGGCTCTAAACATCGCCAATCATGGATAAAAATAATGTCAAATGGAACAATATACCGATCTGAGCCCAGGTATGCATGTGTTGATTTATTTGATTGATAAAAAAGGTCACTTTTAAGGGACATACCGATGATATGCGCTTTTTATACAGGCAAGTGACAAATCCTGCGAGCTGATTTCGGGACACCGGGTCCCGATCGGTGCGAGGCCGTCGGGACCCGGTTTATGAAAATCCCGACATGACTCAAAACACTAAAGCTATGGTCATAACTCAGAGAGGCGAAAATGGGCGAAATCGGGGAGCTAATTCTCTGGGCGGCCTCCCGGCAGTGACCGACTGATGACCCACCAATCCCGAGCGGTCTCCCACCGGCCACCGGCTGATTTTAAAGAAATTACCCGGCAACCGGCCGGTGATCGGTGGGGTACCAAAATAAGCTCGGTGCCCGGGCGGTCGCCCCCCCCCCCCCCCCAGCCGCCCGGCTGCTATTTTTTTCTCTCCCCAAACAATCATCTGGCCATTCAAATGTTGATGAGCACGAATGCCTGTTTTCAGGGCAGCGTTTCTAGAAACCATCACAAGTTCACTGAAATTCCATTCAACGCATGTATGAAATTTAACACGCTTTTCAATATGGAGTTAAAGAACTTGTACTTAAGACGGTTTCGTGAAATGACGACAAACTAGGCTGTCGATCGATCACCTCACTCAGACTTTTTCAGGCTTCATATTGAATGTAATTAACATGTCGGCTCTAGCTAGTCTGTAATTCTATATTGTAAGACTAGTTGGTAGCAGGACCGTAGCCAGAGTTGTTTATGTTTTTTTTTTTCGGGGGGGGGGGGGGGGAGGGGAGTGAGGAAGGGGTCACATACATGTAATTGATCGACGTCCTGGGGAGGGGTCTAAAAAAGTTCAACCGATCTTGAATGTTTTTTGGGGCGACCTCGCACCCCCCCCCCCCCCCCCCCTCCCCCGTGGCTACGGGCCTGGCTGGTAGCCCTTAGTGATAATGTTATTTCATTATATTGTAAGTGGGGAAAATGAATGAATCTCGGACTTTACCTGTGCAGACACCGTTAGCATTCCTCACCGAATTCCCGCTACATTCACACACGTTAGTGTCGGAATTGCAGCTCTCTCTTGTGGGGCATCCGGTATTACTACTGCAGCCAGCCTTGGCTGTTAATGGTGGGTTGAAAAATGAAAAAGAACATGCAGTAAGTAACAAGGGGATATTTAACAAAAAAGTTAAAGGTATCAAACAGTTTTTGAGCGTCAAGTAACGCCTGGCTGGAATGCTCCCCAGGGAGTGGAGATTTTGCACACAGTGTGTGCGGGCAAGCACTGAATCCAATGACCGGGGTAATATTATATTTGTAAAACGCTTAGAGACATTTGTGATAAGCGCTATATAAAAACTAAATATTATTATTATTATTTAAATTCCCATTACATGAAAATATTCTAACGCATGGATTTCGACCATCCCTTTCTTTCATTTCCGCATGATCGTTCATTAGGTGAACTCCTAACAAAAAAGTCCCATGTTCGTACATTGAGTTAATTCAAACATTTTTTTAACGTCCGGTGTCAACAATTAAATGAGAGATCTTAAGACAGCTAGGTTCCAAACAATCTTGGAAATCAGAGAAAATCTGTAAATTGACGTATGAGTTTACTTATTCCGGCGAGTCAGGGAAAAAGTCATATATTTTTTAATCGCCCAAATTGTGGGCAAATGAGAGAATTTCACTGGCTAGTCGGATGTCGTATGTCTTGACAGCGTACCCACATGTTATTAGTGCCCCTATTACTGGGGTGGTTTTCTAACAAGATATTTTGCCGAAATTTGTTTATTCATCTTTGTTCAAGAAAGTACATATACCATAGTAACAAAGATGTTACATAAAGCCTAGGACCGAGATTTGAATTACATTGGTTAAACAATTACAATACACAACTAGAAATGCAATCGTGTCACAACGATGTGCCTGCAATGACGCCATGTTTCTACGTGTCAAACGAAGGAGCTACTCTCGGACTATCCAGAGCAATATGTAAGAAGTCTGTAGCTTCTGTGATAGTGGAGATAGTTAGGGCGAAAGAAAGGTCACCAAAACGGCCCGAAACGGAAAAAAAATGGTGCCTGGATGGTCACGCTTAAGGGTTTCCGGAGAACGAAGAATTTAGTGACCTTGAAGGAATGCTAGAGACTACGCCTACGAATTTTGAAGGGAATTGAGGTAGAGGAAGGGATCTAGAAAGGTCTCGCAAGCACTGCGTGCAAACCAATAGGACTTGGTGCATGATGAACATGTTGCGACGCGTGCTTTGGCACGAACGGCCGCCCATACTAACAAAACCGAATAACAGTCTTAAAAAATGACGTCATGGCCGAAACGGGTTATAATAGGGCGGAAACTCGGCGGAATTCGTATAGTGACCCTTGTTCAAATGCGTTTTACCGTATTACGTCTATGGTTTTACTCACAATTTTCTGCGTGAACATATACCATACTTGGTATCATTCGAAAGGACACTTCAGTGCGGTCAGTTTGAAACCATTGTCATTTGCGCAAAACGTACTGTACGCATCAAACGCGCTATTACGTAATGCATAGTAAATTCATCATTTTTGGCGATTACTTTGCGCTGACACATTCGAATTCGACCAAACTTAGCGGACAGTTGTCACGTATATGGATACATATGTCTGCCAAGTTTCATTGATGTAGGTATAACGATCGCCATTTTAGAGCAAGTTGAAGTTATTTCGGAATTTTCTTGAAAATGGCGAATTTGGAGGGCAATTTTCTCAAATTTGGTCAGTGATAGGGTATATAATTTTGTATATGGCTGGAAAGGGCATATCTTCAAGTATCTAAATCCAAAAAAGGGTACGGGTTTGCCAAGCCATTATGGAGATACGGCCACAGAGAGAAAGCCAATTCCCAGAACTTTAGAGGGCGCTACTTATGTTGTGCAAAGCCATTGGAGCGTGAAATTTGGCATGGCTATGTGCAATTATGAGATAAAGATACTGTGAGATTTAAATACAAAACGAAATTTATATGAGAAAGTTATGGCAGTTTTAGATTATTTAGGGGTCCATTTTTCAAGAACTTGAGAGATTTTTGACGGAGACGGTTTCAGATTTGAATTTTGAGTATGAAGATGGCATTTTGAAGGTCAAGTCATACGTCGCAGATGAAAGAACATCTCTCAGACTATCTAGAGGAAAATTTTTAGAAGTTTGTAGGATCTAGGATAGTGGAGATAGGAAGGAAGATATAAAGGCCTTTAAATGGACCAGAAACGGACAAAATGGCGCCTGGACGTTTACGCATGAGTGATTTCAGAAAACGAAAAAGTAGGTGACCTAGATGTGATATCAGAGATTACGCCTACGAAGTTTGAAAGGAATTGAGCAAGAGAAAGGACCTAGATTGGAATAACAAGCACTACGTGCAAAGCGAATGGGATTCCGGACGACAAGAAGAAGAGGAAGAAGAAGTAAGAATATTAATAAGAAGAATGTGAACGAAAACAAGGCAATGACGAAGGTCGTCATTGCAATAACAAAACGGAAAAGAGAACATCAAAACGTCATTTAAATAAAATGAAAACATTAGCAATTCCTAACAAAACAAAACAGAACGAAAAAATATTTTCTTAGTTAGGAATACCTCACTATACATTTATATACCGTGGTCATATCTATCAATCTCTTCCGAAATATTATCCAACATTTTGTATCCCGACAACATACAAACACATGAATAAGATGATAAGTCAAGAACAAGGTTCCGATGATTCAAACGAATATATATTAACCCTAAAAAGGCCGGGCTATTTGAGGTCTTAGTACGGCCGGGGGGGCATTATGGCCCCCCTTAAGATCTCGCGAAAATTTCACGCATGTCAAGTGAAGTATAAAGAATAATAATTATGATAATTTCAATTTTTTGAAAAATTAACTCATTTGCATATTTATGGTAATTTATGCAAATAAAGTCATACAAATCACATTTTTACCCATAAATCATATATTCCTATTTAAGCATTCTTTTTCACTATATATACTCATTAGACCATTCTGAATAATAATGAGACAATTTTTTTACAAGAACCAGCTTATTCTGTATGTTATCCCTTGTTTTTGATAATTTCTTATGTATTTCATTGTTTTTTTAACTTATGTATTTCATTGTTTTTTTAACTTGTGTATTTCATTGTTTTTGTTGTTTTATTTCATTTCTTACTACAATTCAACTATTTTGACTCCCAAAACAACCACCTAAACTTTAAACAAGACCCAATAACCCATGTTTGATCTGTTTTAGGAAAAATGACTTTTCCATATGTTTTGTACACAAATCACGCAAATGAGTGATTTTCGGGCTGACATGCATAGACAAATGGTCACGTGACCTTGTAACAGTAGGTTCGATTTTCAAAAAAATTCTTTTAAAGGTTGCGCACGACTCGAAAGAAAAAAGTCAGCGAGCGGCGGGGCGCAATCCATATGCGTTCCCGAGCAATCAGAAAAATCGTGGAGGGGGGGGGGGGGCATAATGCCCCCCCCCCCTCCACGATTTTTCGTCATTATTAGGGTTAAAGGGTCGTAAAGACATACCTGTTTCACAATTGGTTCCCTCGTGAGTGTCTGGACATGTACATAAATAAACAGCATTACTTGACGAGCAATCGCCTCCATTTCCGCACGGAGATGATAAACATGGGTCGATCTCTGAGTAATTAAATGCAAATAAAAAGCATAAGAAACCATTGAATACAAAATATTTATAATTATATTCCACATACAAAGAATCTTGCGCTACGATTGGTCAAAAATAAATCACGTGATGAAAGATAGTTCGCCCATCATTAATGGGAGAAGAAATGTTTGTTACACTGTTCACTTTGGAAAGATAGCTACATCCAGATCGCCTCGGAAGTGATAGTTTGTCCCATCACCTTCATCAACGGTAATTATTTGCTTAATACCGACAGATTTATAGATTCAATTTGATAGATATTATAATCAGAGGTAAAACGTTGAGAAAAAAGTTCCTTGAACTTAGATGAAGGCAAAGTAACTACACAACCGATTGTAGTAAACAAACTAATAGATTATTTTGAACTATGTTTGAAATATGACTACTTTGCCTGTCAATGTGGTTATATGTTACATGAATTTGAAAGAATATACTAGAAACGTCTGTCCGAATTATTTGTCTAGATGGACAGACTATTATTACATTTAGATTGAGTGATCTCCTTTGAAGATTTCCAATTAAACCTTTATCTTGCATTGAAGAAGGAATCTGGTCTAAGATTTGAATGGTTACAGCGACTGTAAAAACTTATTCCTGACAATTATCCTAGAAATTCAAAACTAAAGTATTTTTGTGACAAATCAAGCGTTCCAACACAATATATTTGAAGTGTGTGCTTTACTCCAATCGGCATGTACATGATTATATTTTTAAGGGACTGACATTGCATTCCCCTTTCATATTTCAGTTTTTGATTAATCAAAGATTTATCTAAATCGATTCCCTCCCTAACCATCCTAAATACATTTCAAATGTACTTGAATTACATATAACAAAAAAAATCAGAAACACTTGTTTTGTCACTTTTTAGGATGCGGCTCTGTATCATTCTAAAATACCTGGCATTGGGGTTGCAGTAGGCCCACTCGTGGTTGCAGCAGGCCCACTCGTGGTGGCAGCAGGCCCACTGGTGGTTGCAGCAGGCCCACTGGTGGTTGCAGCAGGCCCACTCGTGGTTGCAGCAGGTACACTCGTGGTCACTACCTAAGTGGATGAGGTAGTTGGTGTATGTGTTGCTGTCATCACTGCTGTTGACGACTCTGTTGCTGGTATAGAAGTCGTTGATGAAGAAGATTCTGATGTAGGAGTTGCCATAGACATGGCAGTTGATGACGGATCAGAAGGTGTGCTCATTGGAGTTGCACCTACTGATTCTGTAACTGGCATAGAAGTCATGGATGAAGAAGATTCTGATGTAGGAGTTGCCGTAGACATGGAAGTTGATGATGAATCAGAAGGTGTGCTCATTGGAGTTGCACCTACAGATTCTGTTGTTGGCATAGAAGTCATGGATGAAGGAGATTCTGATGTAGGAGTTGCCATAGACATGGTAGCTGATGATGCATCAGAAGGTGTGCTCATTTCAGTTGCATCTACTGATTCTGTTGTTGGCATAGAAGTCATGGATGAAGGAGATTCTGATGTAGGAGTTGCCATAGACATGGTAGCTGATGATGCATCAGAGGGTGTGCTCATTGGAGTTGCATCTACTGATTCTGTTGTTGGCATAGATGTCATGAATGAAGAAGTTTCTGATGTAGGAGTTGCCATAGACATGGAAGTTGATGATGCATCAGAGGGTGTGCTCATTATAGTTGCATCTACTGATTCTGTAGCTGGCATAGAAGTCATGGATGAAGGAGATTCTGATGTAGGAGTTGCCATAGACATGGAAGTTGATGATGCATCAGAGGGTGTGCTCATTATAGTTACATCTACTGATTCTGTAGCTGGCATAGAAGTCATGGATGAAGGAGCTTCTGATGTAGGAGTTGCCATAGACATGGTAGTTGATGATTCATCAGCGGGTGTGCTCATTGGAGTTGCATCTACTGATTCTGTTGTTGGCATAGATGTCATGGATGAAGAAGATTCTGATGTAGGAGTTGCCATAGACATGGTAGCTGGTGATGCATCAGAGGGTGTGCTCATTGGAGTTGCATCTACTGATTCTGTTGTTGGCATAGATGTCATGAATGAAGAAGTTTCTGATGTAGGAGTTGCCATAGACATGGTAGTTGATGACGGATCAGAAGGTGTGCTCATTGGAGTTGCATCTACTGATTCTGTTGCTGACATAGATGTCATGGATGAAGAAGATTCTGATGTAGGAGTTGCCATAGACGTGGTAGTTGATGACGGATCAGAAGGTGTGCTCATTGGAGTTGCATCTACTGATTCTGTTGCTGACATAGATGTCATGGATGAAGAAGATTCTGATGTAGGAGTTGCCATAGACATGGTAGTTGATGACGGATCAGAAGGTGTGCTCATTGGAGTTGCATCTACTGATTCTGTTGCTGACATAGATGTCATGGATGAAGAAGATTCTGATGTAGCAGTTGCCATAGACATGGCAGTTGATGATGCATCAGAGGGTGTGCTCATTGGAGTTGCATCTACTGATTCTGTTGCTGACATAGATGTCATGGATGAAGAAGATTCTGATGTAGGAGTTGCCATAGACATGGTAGTTGATGACGGATCAGAAGGTGTGCTCATTGGAGTTGCATCTACTGATTCTGTTGCTGACATAGATGTCATGGAGGAAGAAGATTCTGATGTAGGAGTTGCCATAGACATGGTAGTTGATGACGGATCAGAAGGTGTGCTCATTGGAGTTGCATCTACTGATTCTGTTGCTGACATAGATGTCATGGATGAAGAAGATTCTGATGTAGCAGTTGCCATAGACATGGCAGTTGATGATGCATCAGAGGGTGTGCTCATTGGAGTTGCATCTACTGATTCTGTTGCTGACATAGATGTCATGGATGAAGAAGATTCTGATGTAGGAGTTGCCATAGAAATGGTAGTTGATGACGGATCAGAAGGTGTGCTCATTGGAGTTGCATCTACTGATTCTGTTGATGACATAGATGTCATGGATGAAGAAGATTCTGATGTAGGAGTTGCCATAGACATGGTAGTTGATGACGGATCAGAAGGTGTGCTCATTGGAGTTGCATCAACTGTTTCTGTTGTTGGCATAGAAGTCATGGATGAAGAAGATTCTGATGTAGGAGTTGCCATAGACATGGTAGTTGATGATGCATCAGAAGGTGTGCTCATTGGAGTTGCATCTACAGATTCTGTTGCTGGCATAGAAGTCATGGATGAAGGAGATTCTGATGTAGGAGTTGCCATAGACATGGTAGTTGATGACGGGTCAGGTGTGCTCATTGGAGTTGCATCTACTGATTCTGTTGCTGGCATAGACGTCATGGATGAAGGAGATTCTGATGTAGGAGTTGCCATAGAAATGGTAGTTGATGACGGATCAGAAGGTGTGCTCATTGGAGTTGCATCTACTGATTCTGTTGATGACATAGATGTCATGGATGAAGAAGATTCTGATGTAGGAGTTGCCATAGACATGGTAGTTGATGACGGATCAGAAGGTGTGCTCATTGGAGTTGCATCAACTGTTTCTGTTGTTGGCATAGAAGTCATGGATGAAGAAGATTCTGATGTAGGAGTTGCCATAGACATGGTAGTTGATGATGCATCAGAAGGTGTGCTCATTGGAGTTGCATCTACAGATTCTGTTGCTGGCATAGAAGTCATGGATGAAGGAGATTCTGATGTAGGAGTTGCCATAGACATGGTAGTTGATGACGGGTCAGGTGTGCTCATTGGAGTTGCATCTACTGATTCTGTTGCTGGCATAGACGTCATGGATGAAGGAGATTCTGATGTAGGAGTTGCCATAGACAAGGTAGCTGATGATGCATCAGAGGGTGTGCTCATTGGAGTGGCATCTACTGATTCTGTAGCTGGCATAGATGTCATGGATGAAGAAGATTCGGATGTTGGAGTGGCCATAGACATGGCAGTTGATGATGCATCAGAAGGTGTGCTCATTGGAGTTGCATCTACTATTTCTGTTGCTGGCATAGAAGTCATGGATGAAGGAGATTCTGATGTAGGATTTGCCATAGACATGGTAGTTGATGACGGATCAGAAGGTGTGCTCATTGGAGTTGCATCAACTGTTTCTGTTGTTGGCATAGAAGTCATGGATGAAGAAGATTCTGATGTAGGAGTTGCCATAGACATGGTAGTTGATGATGCATCAGAAGGTGTGCTCATTGGAGTTGCATCTACAGATTCTGTTGCTGGCATAGAAGTCATGGATGAAGGAGATTCTGATGTAGGAGTTGCCATAGACATGGTAGTTGATGACGGGTCAGGTGTGCTCATTGGAGTTGCATCTACTGATTCTGTTGCTGGCATAGACGTCATGGATGAAGGAGATTCTGATGTAGGAGTTGCCATAGACAAGGTAGTTGATGATGCATCAGAGGGTGTGCTCATTGGAGTTGCATCTACTGATTCTGTAGCTGGCATAGATGTCATGGATGAAGAAGATTCGGATGTTGGAGTGGCCATAGACATGGCAGTTGATGATGCATCAGAAGGTGTGCTCATTGGAGTTGCATCTACTATTTCTGTTGCTGGCATAGAAGTCATGGATGAAGGAGATTCTGATGTAGGATTTGCCATAGACATGGTAGTTGATGACGGATCAGGTGTGCTCATTGGAGTTGCATCTACTGATTCTGTGGTTGGCATAGAAGTCATGGATGAAGGAGATTCTGATGTAGGGGTTGCCATAGACATGGTAGTTGCTCCTTCCATGGACGTCGTACTTATAATTAATGTACTGGTAGAGCTAGATGTTGGTATTGGGGCTGGGGTACAATACCTGTACGTGAAGTTTAGTGTCCCCGATCCTACCCAGTTTAATATGTCAAGTGTTTCCGTTGAAGGTTCAGTGAGTGATCTTAGGTGTGATTCAACACTGGGAATGCGATTGAAATCCACTACCATGTTTCCAATGGTGTAACGACCAGATGAACTTAATCCATGTCCATCACTGACATTAACACCAACGATGAAGATCCCATTCACTCTGAGTCCTGTAAAACATTAACCATAGAAAATAGTTATGCGGAATACGTGCGAAAACAAATATCGTAATGCAGATAGTTTTAAGCATAAGTGTCACAACTTAATACCACATCTGAAAAATTACACCGAAACTATGAACTACTATAACGACGGTCTACTAGAACTTCTATTCACGACTGTCAGTCGCGCTTTGGGGAGGGATACCCCCTCACACACACACACACGCACACATACACAAATTAAACATGCATTGAGACAATTTATATAATGAAAGGATCCCTTTTATTGTCGTTTTTGTTGGCAATACTCTAAATCTTTAGAGCAATTCATTGTTTAAATTATAATTTTGAAAACAAATTTTCACTCTGGTAGACCGATTCGAAATGTTGTGGTCCCCCATATCCCTATTAACCCTAGTCTATATGTTCATTGTAAGTTACAAATGAAGTCCTATAATGAACCCTCAATAGTTCAAGAACCATGTAGAATTGGATAGAATTCAAATCCGAGTATGATCAGCTGTATCATACAAATGTTTCAGGCTCGGCTCTTTATAACATAATTATAGTTGTACTTAACAAAATGTATGAACCAACAAATTTAAAAGACATGTCGAATCAGGAAACGTCACTGTCAAAGCAGCTCTATTCAGCGCTGTAAGTGTTGCTTTAAATAAAGGTCATGCGTGTTTACTCATGCAGAATTTGTCTCATTAATGGGGACATCCATTGTCTTCAAATTACAGTCTCATGGGCTGATCAGTCGATAAATATTGTAGGCAAACATACTTGGCTTATAGACTTATATTGAGGTAAGAACATGTTGAAACTAAAAACTGTAGAAATATTGGTGTCTGGAAAGACTATTCATTTATATGATGAGGATTAAACCTTCTTCGTGGAAATTCCCCGATTCGGGCTTATTATGACGTGGAAGGGTCAAGCTTACCTACAAAGGCATTGGCACCATACGTATCAGCTGTAATACTTGTTGAACCAATTGGTATTGTTGCATAAACGTTCTCTGTAAATAAAAGAAATAAAAAGACATAATTGCACTTTCCTCTTATATCATAAATCAAAGTGCCGAAACGAAACGAGAATGACATCCTTGACAAAGTAGAAATTTTAACATACAAAAGAATAAAAGCGAGCAGCGCTGTATTTGTAAACAATTAGCATGTTCGAATGCTTTATTTATTTATTTATTTCGTTTTTAATATTTCAACAGGGTAGCCCCATCAGTAGTTAAAATACTGCTTAAAGGTAATACAAAGTTTTGGGAAATTTTGAAAATTGGGTGGATAGTGAATCTTTACAATTTTGATATATAAGGATGCCCCTGTGGATGTATTATAAGCGCTAAAAAAATTAGCCCCTAAAACACTTCCGTTTTCGAGAAAAATTGAATATAAAAAATTACCGGTGCTCCCGGTAAATTTTGATAAATTTCAAATAGCGCCTATGGCCGTACAATGGTAGCTGCGACCATGAAAATCTCAATATGTAGTTGTGATATACAATTTCCAAACCGGAATAGCTAATCGGTCGATTTTAGTCAAACATTGTTTCAAAGCTAAATTAATATCTTGACCTTGAGAGGGAGCTATACAACATAAAGAGTTTATTATTTATAATTTCATAACTTCAGACTCGATTTCAACCGCGACAACGATCAATAAATATTGTAGGAACGCATATGCTTTCAATATTTTAATTTGAACCGAATTCATGACCCCATACCAAAACTTTGTAATACCTTTAACAAAAGTGAATGCAATTACACACTCAAGGGAAAAATACCTGGCCGTGTACTTTCTTCCTTTCTCCTCCTATTTCTTGTCTTTTCTTTTTCGCATATCAAAGATAGCATACGACCGATAATATTGTAAGATGCATCGTGGTCTAGCGGATACGTAATTTCATGGTTCGCGTACAAGTTAAAGTGTAATAGGTGATTCCGTGCACTCAGGGTGCCCCGTGCGACATCCATTTATCCATTAAAGAATGAAAATCTCCCGATATAACTAATGGATAATGATTCTTTCTAAAATCACTAACATCATCAATATCAAGATGTTTTAATTTTCAAATGTTTGTTTGTGGTTAATGTCCTGGTTTTGCCGTTTGTGAGTTGTAAACCAAACATCGCCTCTAATTTTGACAGACATGGCGCATCACAAATGTTTACTATCATCATTATTATTATCACCATCATCATTGTTATTATTATTATTATTATTTTTAATATTATTATTATCGACCTAACTGAGGACTTTTTGTTTAACGTACTCAACAAGATTTAAAGTGGTGTTTTTAATATTCAATGAAAGTACCTCAAATTGTGTTTGTGTGTGCGTAATTTAAATATTAATTGATGGTTATTTATTATTCTGAAAGTAGAGAACCGAAGTGCTCAAGTCATATTCGTTCATCGTCAAGGAAGAATGCGCAGGTGGATTTTAACTACTCCCCATGATTGCTGTGTATTTAACCATTAGTGGCCCAACAAAACTTGTTATCGGAAGAATGGAAGAGTGACCCAGCCTCACGAATAATAGGGTAAAAAGGGGTAAATGGAAACAAATCTTACCCACACCAGACATACGAGTGGTAGTGCCCCCAGTAGTGCAGTTACACGATGATCCGTCACCACCACAAACTCGACAGTCATCATAAACCGCATTAGAATTCAGAACACCATCGCAACCAAATTTCTGGATTTAAAATTAAAATGAAAATGTCACACTGATCTGTATGAAAAAGATCTATGATTTCAACCTTACATAAAATAGTAGCAATTTGCCAAAACACAAAGCCCTCACTATCAGGGGCGTCGCCAAAGGGGGGGGGGGGGGGTGTGGGGGGTGCGACACCCCCCCCCCCCCCCCACACCTGTCAGGATATTGTCGGGAAAATTGCGCTGTCGTCGGGAAAAAAGAGAAAAGGGGGAGGGAAAAAAAGAGAGGGAAAAAAAAAAAGGGAAAAAAAGAGGGGGAAAAAAGAGAGGGAAAGGGAAATAAAAGAAGAAAAAAAAGAAAAAAAAAAGAAAGAAAGGAAAGAAAGGAAAAGAAAGGAAAGAAAAGAGAAGAAAGAAAGGGAAAAAAGAAAAAGAGGGAGGAGAGGAAAGAAAGGAAAAGAAAGAAAAGGAAAAAAGAAGAAAAAGAGTGAAAGGAAAACAAAAGAAACGGGGGGTGAAAGAGAGGAGAGAGAGGGGAGGTAAGAGTCTGAGAGAGGAGGAGTGGGAGTAAAAGAGAGAATGGGGTCGTTGGGTGGAGTCGTCTCATCGAGGGAGCAAGAAAGACATGGGTAATAATGTTGCTGTGTCGGTATTCTTGCTCGATCCTCGTGTACTATATCAATGCAGAAGTTTGAAGTCGGTGAGATGTATATTGTCGGTCGGCCGACAAGTTTTTTTCCCTACGAACTGTGACTTCTTATCCACTGTGACGACTTCGAGAGTGACTACAACTACAATACTCAACTACAATACTTGTATTTTCTCGAAGTTTCACTTGCCTATAATATCAGCTAAAGAAATCAGAGGGTTAAAATTTTCGGGGAAACTAAATTCAAACAAGGTTTAAGAGTCAACAACGGTACGACTAATCGTCTTCCTTTCTTTGTGATGAAACGCCAAAAATACCGCGCTTTGCGCGGAAGGGGATACTTCATTTAGACGAGTCAAAAACATGAAACAAATAGTGTTCTTTCTCTAATAATTTAGGAAACATCAAAGCTTTCGCGCTTCGCGCGAATGGGGGGAAACTGAATTCAGATGAATAGGGCTTAATAAGATTCGAAAACGGTATGAGGAATCGTCTTCCTTTCTCTATATTGTGATGATACGCCAAAAATACCGCGCTTCGCGAGGAAGGGGAAAACTTCATTTAGACGAGTCGAGAACAGTACGACGACTCGTCTTCTTTCTCTAGTAATTTAAGGAAACGTCAAAGCTTCCAAGCTTCGCACGAGAGGGGGGAAGCTGAATTCAAACAAAATTAATAGGGCTTATTTAGAGTCGAAAACAGTACAATGAATCGTGTTCTTTCTCTAATAATTTAAGGAAACGTCAAAGCTTTCGCGCTTCGCGCGATAGGGAGAAACTGAATTCAGATGAATAAGGCTTAATAAGATTCGAAAACGGTACGAGGAATCGTCTTCCTTTCTATGTTGTGATGAAACGCCGAAAATTTCGCACGGAAGAGGAAAACTTCATTTAGACGAGTCGAGAACGGTACATCGAATCGTCTTCTTTCTCTAATAATTTAAGGAAACGTCAAAGTTTTCGCGCTTCGCGCGAGAGGGAGAAACTGAAATCAGATGAATAGGGCTTAATAAGATTCGTAAACGGTACGAGGAATCGTCTTCCTTTCTCTGTTGTTATGAAACGCCGAAAATTTCGCGCGGAAGGAGAAAAAATCATTTAGACGAGTCGAGAACGGTACATCGAATCGTCTTCTTTCTCTAATAATTAAAGGAAACATCAAAGCTTCCGCGCTTCGCGCGTGAGGGGGAAACTGAATTTAGACAAAATTGATAGGGCTTATTTAGAGTCGAAAACGGTGCAACGAATCGTGTTCTTTCTCTAATAATTTAAGGAAACGTCGAAGCTTTCGCGCTTCGCGCGAGAGGGAGAAACTGAAATCAAATGAATAGGGCACAATAAGATTCGAAAACGGTACGAGGAATCGTCTTCCTTTCTCTCAGTGTTGTGATGAAACGCCAAAAATTTCGCGCGGAAGGGGAAAACTTCATTTAGACGAGTCGAGAACGGTACATCGAGTCGTCTTCTTTCTCTAATAATTTAAGGAAACGTCAAAGCTTCGGCGCTTCGCGTGAGAGGGAGAAACTGAAATCAGATGAATAGGGCTTAATAAGATTCGAAAACGGTACGAGGAATCGTGTTCTTTCTTTAATAATTTAAGGAAACGTCAAAGCTTTCGCGCTTCGCGCGAGAGGGAGAAACTGAAATCAGATGAATAGGGCTTAATAAGATTCGAAAACGGTACGAGGAATCGTCTCCCTTTCTCTGTTGTGATGAAACGCCGAAAATTTCGCGCGGAAGGGGAAAACTTCATTTAGACGAGTCGAGAACGGTACATCGAATCGTCTTCTTTCTCTAATAATTTAAGGAAACGTCGCGCGAGAGAGGGGAACTGAATTCAAACAAAAATAATAGGGCTTATTTAGAGTCGAAAACGGTACAAAGAATCGTGTTTTTTCTCTAATAATTTAAGGAAACATCAAAGCTTCCGCGCTTCGCGCGAGAGGGGGAAACTGAATTTAGACAAAATTGATAGGGCTTATTTAGAGTCGAAAACGGTGCAACGAATCGTGTTTTTTTTTTCTAATAATTTAAGAAAACGTCAAAGCTTTCGCGCTTTGCGCGAGAGGGAGAAACTGAATTCAGATGAATAGGGCTTAATAAGATTCGAAAACGGTACGAGGAATCGTCTTCCTTTCTCTATGTTGTGACGAAACGCCAAAAATTCCGCGATTCGCGCGGAAGGGGAAAACTTCATTTAGACGAGTCGAGAACGGTACAACGAATCGTCCTCTTTCTCTAATAATTTAAGGAAACGTCAAAGCCTCCGCGCTTCGCGCGTGAGAGGGGAACTAAATTCAGACAAAATTAATAGGGCTTATTTAGAGTCGAAAACGTTACAACGAATCGTGTTCTTTCTCTAATAATTTAATGAAACGTCAAAGCTTCCGCGCTTCGCGTGGGAGGGGGAGAAACTGAATTCAGACAAGGATTAAGAGTCGAGAACAGTACACCGAATCGTCTGCTTTTTCTCCTAATTTAATGAAAAGTCAAAGCTTCCGCGCTTTGCGCGGGAGGGGGGGAACTGAATTCAGAAAAGGTTAAACAGTCGAGAACGGTACAGCAAATCGTTTTCTTTTTTATAATAATTTAATGAAACGTCAAAGCTTTCGCGCTTTGCGCGGGAGGGGGGGGGGCTTCATACAGCCAAGGATTACCAGTCGAAAACGGTACAATTAATTGTCTTCTTTTCCTAAAAATTTAAGGAAACGTCTAAGCTTCCGCTCTGCGCGGGAGGCCCATCACCCACACCCCACTAATGAGGGCGCTTTTAAGTGATTAATAATAATAATTATATACCTCACTTAAGTAATCCAGCAATCTGATTGGTCGAAATTGCATTCATTAACTTTAACTGTTCCCGAAAATTCCCAGTTACCATGGTTAAAACAGTTCTAAAATCCCAATAACCATGGTTATTGGGAAAATAGGTCAGTCTCCATGGTTACCCCATAGGTTTACATGTTAAAAAAATGGTCTGAGCGATTGAGGATACCGTATGTGTGCGAAGAATTGGTCGGTAATTTCAATACAATTGAATCTCGATCGATCTTACCGACAATTTTATCTTGCATTGTTGACATGAAGACGAAAATAAACTTCCAAAAACAAAAAAACATCTGCCGATAGATCTTGATCTAAGTTCGTGCCAGTAAAAGAAAAAGTAAAAGAAGGGTCCGTTTAATGGAGCTTTTGCGAAGCATCCATCACGCGAATCCGTTTTCAATTCATTTTAATGTATATATTGGAAAAAACTGCCAAACATGGTAACAGTGCGCGTGCTGAGTGGTCTACGGCGTTGTTTGTAGATACATCAACCTAATGTACGCAAGAGTTCGTATCCCATCTTCGACCAAAAAAAAAATATTGTTTATTTTTTATTTTCTACTCTTTTTTTTTTGGGCATATAAAAGTATTAATGACTGCTTTAATATTCGAGAAATAGTTGTTTTTATACGCTCTCGGGAAGGTTACAATTGGGCTATTCCCATCGGCACGCCTCGGGAAATAGCACAATTCTAACCTTCCCTTGAGCGTATAAAAACAACTATTTCTCTCAAAGCAGTCATTAATACTATAATGTATAATACATAACAATTATTAGGCGCTTAATACAGGTGTTGCTAAGCGCACCATTGTCTAACTTAAAATTACCAACTAAATTGGGTCGACAGCACCGGGGCAGCCTACATACCCCTCCCAGGCGCGGATCCAGAGGGGGGCCGAGCGGGCCTTGGCCCCCCCCCCCCCCCCCGCAAAAAAAAAAGAGAGAAGAAAGGAAAAGAAGGGAAAGGGAAAGAGGAGAGAAGGGAAAAAAAGAAGAGGAAGAAAAAAAGAAAAGGGGGAAGGAGGAGATCGGGGGGCCGAAAGGGCCTTGCCTCCCAGGCTGTTGACCCCCCCCCCCCCCCCCAATCAAAAAAATAAGAGAGAAGGAAGGAAAGGGAAAGAAATGAGATAATTTCCGAGATTTTTCCTCACTTTTTAGTAAATACGTTTGTATGTGTTTGTTGGAGAATGACAAATTACTAAATTTACAGCCAGGCAAGAAATATGATTCTTGAGATTCCTACATGTCAGGCCCGAGGTGGGGCGGGCATTGGGAGCCTCGAGCCCCCCCCCCCCCTCCCCCCCACTTTTTTTGAAAAAGTATATTAAAGAGAAATAAAATAGAATGAGAGCAAGAAAGAAAGAATAGTTAACTGCCAGTGTTAAAAATTAATGAGGCATCTAAATATGCTCATCTGACCGTGATTAAATGCCTAAAACCCCTAAGGTCCCGGGGCTCTGCCCCTGGATTCCACCTAGGACCCTACGGCGGGCCCTTAGATGCTCATCTGACGGTGATTTAATGCCTAAAACCCCTTATTTTTTGGGGCTCCGCCCCCTGGAACCCACGCCAAATAGTGACCTGCCAGTGTCATAAAATAATAAGGTATAAAGAAAAATGCTCATCTGACTTGAATTAAACGCCTAAAACCCCTGAGCTTCCGGGGCCGGCTCAGCCGCCTCGACCCCACCAGGGGCCCTAAGGCGGGCCCCTGAATGCTTATCTGACCGCAATTTATTGCCTTAAACCCCTGAGCTTGCGGGGTCGGACAAGGTATCAAAATGTGTTTATCTGACCGCAGGCACGTAGCCAGGGGGTGGGGGGGGGGGGGAGGGGGGCGGTCCCCCCAAATCGGAACAGGACGTAGGAAGAAAAAGGAGCAGACAAAGAACACCTTTGAAAAAAGGATTAAGAGTATAGAGAACGGTACAACGCATCGTCTTCTTTCTCTAATAATTTAATGGAACGTCAAAGTTTCGCTCAGGAGGGGAGGGGGGGGGAACTCAATTCAGACAAGGATTAAGAATCGAGAACGGTACAGCGAATCGTCTTCTTTCTCTCATAATCTTGTGAAACGTCAAAGCTTCCGCGCGAAGCGCGGGAGTGGGGAACCTGAATTCAGACGAGGATTCAGAGGCGAGAACGGTAATACGAATCTTTAATGATTTAATGAAACGTAAAAGCTTCCGCGCTTCGCGCGGGATGGAGGGGAAACTAAATTCCGATGAGGATTATTTTCGAGAACGGTACAACAAATCGTGTTCTTTCTCTAATGATTTAATGAAACGTAAAAGCTTCCGCGCTTTGCGCGAGAGGGGGGGGGGGGGAACCTGAATTCAGACGAGGATTAAGAGTCGAGAGCTCTCCAAAGAATCGTAATAATTTAATAAATCGTAAAATTGTCTTGTGAAACGTCAAAGCTTCCGCGCGAAAGGCGGGAGGGGGGGGGAACCTGAATTCAGACGAGGATTCAGAGGCGAGAACGGTAATACGAATCTTTAATGTTACCTTCCGCGCTTCGCGCGGGATGTAGGGGGAACTAAATTCCGACGAGGATTATTTTCGAGAACGGTATAACCAATCGTCTTCTTTCTCTAATGATTTAATGAAAATTAAAAACTTCCGCGCTTCGCGCGGCAGGGGGGGAACCTGAATTCAGACGAGGATTAAGAGTCGAGAACTGTACAGCCAATCGTCTTCTTTCTCTCATAACATTATGAAAATTAAAAGCTTCCGCACTTCGCGCGGGAAGGGGGGGGGGGACCTGAATTCGGACGAGGATTAAGAGTCGAGAACTGTGCAACGAATCGTCTTCTTTCGAATGATTTAATGAAACGTAAAAGCTTCCGCGCTTCGCGCGAGAGGGGGGGGGGAACCTGAATTCAGACGAGGATTAAGAGTCGAGAGCTCTCCAAAGAATCGTAATAATTTAATAAATCGTAAAATTTTCTTGTGAAACGTCAAAGCTTCCGCGCGAAGCGCGGGAGGGGGGAACCTGAATTCAGACGAGGATTCAGAGGCGAGAACGGTTATACGAATCTTTAATGTTACCTTCCGCGCTTTGCGCGGGATGTAGGGGGAACTAAATTCCGACGAGGATTATTTTCGAGAACGGTATAACGAATCGTCTTCTTTCTCTAATGATTTAATGAATCGTAAAAGCTTCCACGCTTCGCGCGGAAGAGGGAAAACTGATTTCAGACGAGGATTATTGTCGAAAACGGTACAACGAATCGTCTTCTTTCTCTAATGATTAAAGGAAACTTAAAAAGCTTCCGCGCGAAGCGCGGGAGGGGGGGGGGGGAACCTGAATTCAGACGAGGATTAAGAGTCGAGAACTCTCCAAAGAATCGTAATGATTTAATAAATCGTAAAATTTTCCGCGCTTCGCGGAGGAGGGGAAAAACTAAATTCAGAAGAGAATTATTTTTGAGAAGGGTACAACGAATCGTCTTCTTTCTCTAATAATTTAATGAAACGTCAAAACTTCCGCGTTCGCGGAGGAGGGAGGGGGAAACTCGCCCCTCCCTGCACCGACCCCCCCCCCCGCATTACGTCACTGTTGGTCACCATTATGTACCAATATTTGGCTCGCATAATTTCAAATTTGGCCCCCCCCCCCCTAAGAAATCCTGGATCCGCGCCTGACCCCTCCACCATCCACTTGGCAGAAATGTGTCAATGTCTGAACACGCTGCTGTGAGTCTAAAATTTCTGCGGATTACGCGACTTGACAATAATCCAGGCCTGATAATTTCCCGATTTTTCCCGATTTTTGTTTCTTTCCGATATTTCCTTTTTTGTCTCTTTTTCCCCCTCTTTTCCCCCAATTATCTATCTCAAAGGGGGGGGGGGGGGGGGGGGATTTGTTGTTAAATGCCTTATTTTTTTTACTCAAGGGGGGGGGGGGGCTTAGTTGAGGGGAAAAAACACCTTTTTTCAGTGCTCACTATCATCCCTGTACTAATCACCGATTATAAATATATCAAACAAATAATTTAAATTGTATACCCCTACGTTATGGTAATATACAAATCATAATCGAAAAAATTGAAATAAAAATATCCTTGAGAGTTCACTTCTTCACGGTTTCAATTTTCCTTCTTTGTGAATTCAAAATTACACATTAAAACACGTGCAACAAAATATATACAAGCCGATTACTCAAAAATGGCGCGATGCTTGGCACCAGAATTTTTATATAATGTATTGTGAAATCATAGTAAAAAAATATTTTGATGTATTGATATATATTGTATCATTGTCATGATATATTGTAACAAAATATATAATTTTGATAATATATTGATAGAATATATAAATATATCATCGTCATGGTATTATGTTTTAAACACATTACATGTTCAATTAAGTACAAATGGATTGAAATGACATAATTTTAAATATGATGTAACAATACATGATATAAATATACCGTTGCCAATCAACGTGCCACTTTAGCGCAATGCACTTGCACGCAATGTTTGTATTTAGTCTGTTGCACTTGTGTGTAATTTGTAATTTTGAATTCACTATCTAAAGAAGAAAGAATTGAAACCGGTCAAAGTGAAGAAGTGAACTCTCAATGATTTTTTATTTCAATTATAGTCCTACACTTGTAGCGTGCATTTACCTGACAGCGTCCACCGATGCACAACTTTGTTGATTTCACATCAGTCCCATCCTCATCCCAACACTGCGTGCCATTGCAGGAAACTCCCGTTCTGTCATCAACTGTGAAGAAACCTGACACTGTCGGTGTTCGGCAATTTAGCTGGCACAATTCATTTCCTGCAAGGAAGAAATATTTCACCCACACATTTAAAATATAAATACATTTGAACTTAATATTGGAGGTTCTTATTTCGGAATGCGAAAAATATCTAGTATCTTTCGAAAAAATCTATATATAACAAAAATGATTTGTTTTCTTTCTCTTGATCCAAGATACATCATTTCTAGAAAAGCCAATGCATTAATATCCTTAAAATAAACAACCTTATACACGTTTTTTTTTTAAGAGCAAGCACTTATAAGCTTTGACAAATCTTTGATAAGAGGGGCGATCTCCCGACGACCAAACCAATTGATGTATCAAATGTGTTGGTGATTGGTACGCATTAAAGATAAAGTTGAGTTCCGGTCATGCGATTGCATTGTGAAAGAAACGGTGTGAAATCGAACAGAAAAGGTTCATCATTTAGCATATAAGAATTTGTGTGTATTGCAAGGTTCTGGAATCATCAAAATGATAAGAAATTGGCCAAGTCTTGGTAAAGTTACAAACACTGTACACAGAAAGACGTATATGGGACTACACGAACACGTGGCGTAAACATTGTACGATGTTACATGACATATTTAGAATATGAAGGCATTTGAAGAGCCATGCTTTTCAGGGAACATGTCTTATCTGATGTTCTTCCACACTTGCATAATAAGAATGATAGCGCTCACCAATTATTTTTCACCTCTTCTCAGAACTCAACTTTCTCTTTAAACCTACCTGTTAAGATTGAGTAGTCCATCCAGCTGTATGTAATGCCGTTCAGTGGGATCGAATTTGTTGCAGCACATTGCTCATTACGGAAGTCATCCTGCGAAGTTGCGCATGGCTATAAATAAATATCGATGAGACACTTGATGAGCATTATAAACTATTTCAATAGACAAGGTAAGGGTCCATGTTTGGAACCCGTCATGAGGCTAACTTCTTGTATATCTCATAGAAACATGTTTCATAGAATTATCACGCGTTTCTATTGAATGTCCACGGGGGAAGCTTTTAAAAAATAACTGACAACAATGAATTTCATTTTCTTGTTTGCACGGCATGTATGTCAGGCATAGATTGAATTTCGGTTTGGGAGGGGGAGCGGCGATAACGCAAATTATTTAAGTATGATACATGTACGATGAATGAATACAAAAGAAGGGCTGAAGAAAACGTGTCATCTCATCTAAAATAACGCAGTGATTATTTATGTATTTAAGGTCCCTTAACATTTTACTGTGATTAAATGATTGCTCAATGGCCAGTCTGTCTTGGTAAAGATAAGCAACCTGCTTAAAATTGTGTT
>JAVYIG010015331.1:0-36587 GCA_035222895.1 Strongylocentrotus droebachiensis
TAATGCAGAGATGCCAACCCTCCCGATTTCATCGGGAGGCTCCCGATAATTCACCCCAACTCCCGACCTTACGATCACCATCCTTATCCTCCCGATTTATTATAAAAAATTAAAAAAATGATTTTTTTTTTTTTTTTTTTTTTTTTTTTTTTTTTGGCGCTTATCAGTATATATATCTGTGAATTGAATGAGAAATATCGTCTGTTAACTTTAGCATGTAGTAAATCCACTATATTAAAAGACAAATTAAGAGTAGCGAAAGATTGTTTCAGCATATGGATCGCCGTAACCAATGCGTGGATATTGACACAGAATCCAAATGGCGGAAAATCAGCTAAAGAAGACCAAGAAATGGTATCAGAAGTATAAGACCGAACACTGTATCATATATATGAAAGGAATTCATCATGCATTTTGTACAATTTGTATGTTATTTTAAAAAAAAGTGGGAATTATTGAACTAAATACACATGTAAAATGCTGCAAAATAAGGCTCAGATTGCACCAGAGAGCATCTAGAACCCCAGAGCTTCCAGGGCCCTAAGGCGGGCCCTGGACCCCGGCCGCATGGGTCGGGCGCTACGCGCTCGAGATGTGCGCTACGCGCACATTATTTGGTGTCCGTTACAAATCCTCCCTATTTATGTTTTCCAAAAGTTGGCATCTCTGCTTAATAATGCCATTTATGCCCCCAAAAATGGCATTTCAGACAATTTACTCACAGCTCGCAATTCGCATTGCTGCACGTACATTAAATGTGCGTTGTATCAACACGGACCACTGAAATTCGAGCAGTGTTTGTGAGTAAATTGTCCGAAATGCCATCTTGTTGTCATTTTACCTAAAGAGAAGTTATAGATTGTCTTCAATAGTATCATTTAACACAATTCCATTACAGATTATGGTTGGAAATGACATTATTAAGTCACAATGAGCAGGCACGTAGCCAGAGTTTGATGTTTTGGGGGACATGTAATCGATCGAGGTAAAAAAAAGGGGTCTAAAAAAGTTCAACCGATCTTGGAAATTAAGGGGGGCACGTGCCCCGTGCCCCCCCCCCCCCCCCATCTTGTTGAAGGACAAGTTGGAAGACATTTCCGACAAAACAAAAATTCATATAATGATAGAAAAAAATAGGAATGAAATTTAACAGCAAGAACGGACAGTCTAATACAAAACGCACAGATAAAAAATGTGGTTTGACTTGGCTTGACCAACGTACAATGTATGTAACAGCTCATTACAATATTTAATCCAGCAACAACGGCCTCCAAAAACCATGGCAAGAATATCACAGAGAAATCTCTATTTTACAATTACAACTACCCGATCCCGATTACAATCACGATCATAGATGCTGCTTGTAAGTGTCGGCTTGCATGGTGATGTAGATATACAGTAGACTTGCGGGTGCACCATGTGAGAGAGAGGGAGGATTGAGGAGTCCTAAAAAGGACTCTCGGTAATCAGGACTCCTCAATCCTCCCTCTCTCTCTCACATGGTGCACCCTCAAGCCTACTGTATAATCACGATCATATCGGTTAACTTGACACAATCAATCCTTATACTCTCCCCCACCAAAAATACCCATTATCTTTTTTTTTAATAATTCTTTTAAACACTTCCAAACTGTTTATATAACAAGCCATATCTCAAACAAGACATACAAGTGAAGCAATAATATTGCAGTCGAGCATAAAAACAAAACATACCACTACCAGTCCACTTAAAGGTAAACACCAGTTTTGGGAATGCCCCCCTCTCAAGAAATGAAATGGAAGCTCTAATTACCAATCATGTGAATGTTTTGACTAATACGTGATCATACAAATTTTGCCAAGAAACCGCCTACTAATTGATCTATTTGGTACATTATTATATCTATTTGGACCTGATAGATATAACGCACGCATGTCGCGTAGTCCCATATATATCTTTCCGTGTACATTGCTTGTAACCTTACCAAGACTGGGCCAAATTTCTTATCATTTTGATGATTCCAGAACCTTGCAGTACACACCAATATTTATATGCTAGATGATCAACCTTTTCTGATCGATTCCACAACGTTTCTTTCACAATGCAATCGCATGACCATAACTGGTCTTTATCTTTAATATCCTGTCGGCTGGGGTTTTTTTTTAATCCAGAGTTCATGTTACATTCTGATTGCGCAAGATACCATCAGTACTCAAAAATGTATACTGTAAGAAAAAATGAACACTTTATACACTTTATATTAGAGGTGTTGATGTTGAGTTGATATATCACCAGACTGTGGATCACAAGGTCCATGGTTCAAGTCCCGCCGTGGCACTAATGTCCTTTGGCAAGGCATTGATCTACATCTGCTAATCTCCACCCAGGTGTTAAATGGGTACCCGGTAGGATGCGGAAGTTAATGTGGTTTATTAGATGAGCAAGTGTGCTTGCAACAATGACACCTGGCTGGAATGCTCCCCAGGGAGTGGAGAATGTGCATACATTGTGTGCAGGTAAGCCTAAATCCGATGACTGGGGTAATAATATATACCTGTAAAGCACTTTGAGAGGGCCTGCTGTCCTGAAAAGCGATATATAAGAACAAACTATTATTATACACTTGCCCCCCAAAGGATAGCTTTTTCCACAAAATAAAGATGTAACAGGGAATAATTTTGCTCAAATTTTTTGATTAGCAATTTCAGCTGATGGATAAATATTTCAAATGAAATTCTGTACATTTCTATGAAAGAAAACTGCTACACAAAAGATATTTTGTATAGCAGTCATGCAAAAATGCATAGCAAATTGCGATGCGATACCAGGAAAATTATTCCCTGTGTAATGTACATGTACATAATGCTAAATACCAACAAGAAAAAATTCCAAAACAGATATCCTCCTTATCAAAACATTTTATCAAATATTGTTTCAAACACAGATAACATGGCGATGAAGCAAGAAATTGATAGTTGGACGTCTCTCTCAAGTACACACGGAGAAGGAGAGGAAACTCTTCAGTCATCACATGAAAATGATGAAGGTATGGAGTGTTTCAATGTGTTGTGTTCTGTATTTGGTAATGTTTCTGATGACTAATGACAATATAAGTTCATATACTCCCTCTCATCTATCTCGAAAATCTTGTGTAATTGCTGACTTGCTGTGAGAAAGAAATTTGTTTTCACTCAGTAAATTTAACGTTACACATAAGAATTACAAAGCTGTGAAGAGTAGACCTAATTGCAAGTCTGAAAAACTCTGAAAACCTTAAAAAGGAGCTGAACCATAAAGATCACGGATGGCCAACCTTTTAAAGCTCGCAGGCCACAGCTAACGATTAGCATAACTTGGCTGGCCGTAGGTAGTCTTCTCCCCCCCCCCCCCCCCCCCCACACAAAAAAAAAAACACACATGCATGGCAAACATCCGAAAATTTTGAAAAAACAGGCCATTTTTAATGGTATTTTTGTTAAAAGTAGGACCTATGTTTAGGGATTTTTTGTGAAAGAGTTGCCCATTAGAGCGGCACAACCCTGTATGTCCATATGTGAGTACCCCCCCCCCCCCCCTGATGCAATACGTGTACACACCTGCAGTTGTGAAGAGAAAAAAACAAGCAAACAACAAAATCAGTGGGGAAAAAATCTCATTGAACGCGGTGTGAGAAATTCAACGGCGGGAGAAAAGGGTTGTAAGTTTCAAGACAAGTACGGTATGGCATTTCAAACATATTTCTTGATTCACAACATTTGTATATTTACAAACGTTATACTGCGTGCGGAAATTACAAACTAAAATGAACACGGCGAGTGATGTTAATGTAATGTAAAGGAGAGGAAAATTTGAGGAGTTTTGTATCAACCACGTTTACAACGAGTCAATATGTTGAGAATGATGAGAACAAATTATGGAAATAGAGATAACTGTGTGTAAATGTTTTACCCCGGTATTTCATCACTGCCTAGTGGGCCGCATTTCATTCATGAGCTATTTTTATAATTACTTCTTCAATGAGCCGCAGGCCGCACCAGAAGAGCTCGGGGGCCGCATGCGGGCCATGGGCCGCGGGTTGGCCACCCGTGCCCTAGTCTCACAGAGAAACTTCGGGTGAGGGAAATCTAAGATAATGGCTACCGTATAAGGATGGGTGGAAAAGGCAGAGCATTACATACGGCTTGTTGGTCATAAAAATGAAGGCTAATCCTGGTGATTGACATTGACAATAATTACTATTGAGTAAACGCCCAAATGGTGTCAAATTATCCAGTGGGTGTCAACCACTATGCATCTTTAAGTTATACAACCTTCAGTCTCTCACCTTATACACATCAAATCATAAAGAAGAAAAAATAAGTAAGATTTATTCAAAACAAGTCATTCCACTAGAATGTTTATTTTATTGCACCAATACAACCTCTAAAGTCTAAGCAGATGTATACATGAATAATCAAAAATGCAATTTCCATATTCATGAATAAGACTTCACACTGTATTATAGAAATGATAAGTCTATAGTGATCAAGAGTTTTAATGATTTCTATATATATTTACATGTACAGGAAACATCTGCATTAAGAGGGAAGGAGAAGTTGAGAAGGAGAGGTGTCTTTCCATCCCAGGTTCAGATGGTTTAAGAGATGAGAGTCAGCTTGTTTTAACTCAAGACGGTATGCTATACACGTAGGTTCTTTAAGGAAAATCAAACGTTGATGGCAAATCGCTCTGACAGAAAGCAGACAGTTGAACAAATGGATTGGTGAAATTTAAAACAAAATTGTACAAAAAATAAGAAAGTTATGAGTGTTTGAAATATGATATCACTAAGTCAATGCAAATATCAAAATCAGCGTTTCGGTTACTAGATTGTGACGTAGTCGCAGCAGGAAGATCTTCCTGGTCCCAGGTAACTCACTAGCCTCTTGTCGATGGCCCTACCGCTGTTGGAGTCTGGCGAGCGAGGCGAGCCAGAGAAACCGAGGCACTTGCACTGATGGCCTCTTAACAAGTGATCTGAATTTCTTATGTTTTTCATTGTTTGGCGAATATTCTGACCCAACTGATGTTGGGTGAAAATCATCCAATCAGAGAGAGAGCTATTATGACATAATATCTAATGCCTCTGTGCAAATTTCCTCCGTGAGAGTGAGACTGGCCGCCCATCTCTCGGGGCTTTCATGCATAATTCAGTAGGAAATCGGGTCTCATGAATATATAAATCAGATCACTTATTAAGAGGCCATCAGCGCAAGCGCCTCTGTTTTCCTGGCTCGCTTCGCTTGCCAGGATTTACGGACTCCAACAGCGCTATGGCCATCGACAAGAAGCTAGTAACTCACCAGTTTGTTGTGTACAAAAAATACCATAAATTTCTGTTTTTCTCTTAAGATCCTTCTCCCTTGGGGCACTGCTAAAAACATGCGTGTATAACATATTATTAAAGGTTCTCTAAAATGAAAGGACATTCCTGAGACATAGATTTTGAGAAAGAATGTTTTAGTCATTTTGTGTGTTGGAACAAATTGGAAAGTTGTCCAGCAGTTCGTCATAGTGACTTCAATTTGTAGTGCCCATATGTTTAGTCATCACAAAGTTCGAAACTTCCTAACTTAATTATTTTTTGTTCAATTTTGTTCAAACTTTCAAATTTTTCTGCTTTCTTGTAGAGTAGTTTACTATCAGGGTCGCCGGTTGAATATCCTATAAAAGGAATATCAACCATTAAGTTGTTTGAGCCAACTAGAAAATGTGAATGTTTGTTGTGAATAGGGACGATGCATCCTTGGGGCAAAGTGCAATCAAAAACTGAAAATATCCTTATTATAAGTCTTATTGCATACATCTATAGATGTCTTTCTGTGTTCTTTTCCCTCCATTTCATACAATGACATTCATTATTGTGAGTTATTGGCATATCATATTTTATTTGGTTATAAAATTCATTCTTCTGTTTGTAGCCAATAATAGGTAACCAGATCAAAGTTTACTTCTCAGATAATATGAAAATATCTTTACTTTGCTCATAACAGGTATGGTCTTCACTCTCAAACAAGAAGTTGGCACAGACATGTTTGAGATCCTCTCAAGTACAGAAGGACAAGAGTCATCAACTGAACAAGGTATCATGAAGTTTATCAAGATAATTCTATTGTACAATGGCACTCAGGGTGGTAAAAAAAATATTTAAAGCTAGATGGATCTTCAACTGCGTAAAGTCATAGAGTGATTTCACATACCAAAACAGAAGCAATTTTAAAATTTAAACAGGTTCTCAGAATATTGTGATAACATGCTATTTTTCATATGCATATATGATCCTTTGATCTTTGACCTCATTGCTTCGCACCTTTAAACAATAGTGCCGTTGTCCCAGCGTTTTATGTCGAGAAAGTTGTACCCATTCATGAAAGAGGTGTGCTTTTAAAATAATTGCGCTCGGTCCAGAAGTTATATGACTGCAAAACACAGCCAATAACAAGTTTATTGTTTAATTGCCCAATTGACAACAGCCAATATAGCAAACCCTGTTCCTGATTTCTGATTTCCTCCAACCCGAATCAAATGCATAAATACAGATGAATTTCAAAATGCCTACCAAATATTCTTTCAATATTATCAACCAACGTATTTTCATAAATATTCCATACTCAAGGCTACAAGACGGCGACCGTCACTGAAGAGCGGCTTGACAGCAGACATCAAGGAATGGTGGAGACCATCCTCAGGAGCCGCATCAACTACGATGAAGAGCCTCGTGTCGGGATGGTGGTGCACATGGGCTCCAAGCGTTCGCAACACGAAGCTTGTGTACCTCCAACAAGTGAGTATTGATCATATATAGTTATTTATACCTTTGTATTTTTTAGAGATATCATGATTAACCAATTCCTAATGTTGCGATTGTCTTATTATCTTATCTTATCTTTTAATCTTAACAGAGAAACAACGGGTGCAAGTCCAACAACCGGAAAAGGAGACAACCCTTTACCAACAAGACGAGTGCGAGGTAGTTATCGTCATTACCGTTACCCTTAATTAATTTAAACATTTTCCTTTTGTATAGCCATCTCTCTACCGCCCTTATCTATCCCTCTCTTGCCCTCAATATGTTAATTGTCCACCTCTTGCTGATTTTTCCCATGTCTTTTCATTTCTTGCTCTGTCTAACTTTTCATTTTTTATTATTTTCCCCTGTTTATTATTATCTTTTTAACGATGAGTGTCTTCTTTCTTCTTATCTCCTACCTAAAGTTGCGATTTCGTGGCATCCCAGAGCTTCGGCAGCCCACATCTCGACCCACTGAAGAGCTTCAAAGGCACAAGCGTGCACCCTACCATGCACGCCAGCCTACGACCCGACCCGAAGAAGAGCTTCAGAGGCCCCCACCGGCACCCTACCACGCATGGCTTAAGACCAGGCCCGCCAAAGAGCTTGAAAAGCCCCAACCGGCACCCTACCACCAATGGCTTCGGCAGCCTACGACCCGACCCACCAAAGAGCTTGAGAGGCCTCAACCGGCACCCTACCACACAGAGCCTCGGCAGCCTATGACCCGACCCGCCGAAGAGCCTCCGAGGCACAAGTCCACACCAGACCACGCTCACCAGCCTATGACCCGACTCGCCGAAGAGCTTCAAGGGCACCAGCCCACACCTGACCACGCTCACCAGCCTACAACCCTACTCGCCGAAGAGCTTTCGAGGCACCAGCCCACACCAGACCCTGCTCACCAGCCTACGACCCAGTCCGATGAAGAGCTTCAGAGGCCCCAACCCGCGCCCCACCATGCAGTTCTTAGTCAGGCTGCACCCTCCCAATCCCAACACCCCATCGACTACCAGCCTGAGCTTCACCAACCAAGTTCCTCCACACATATCTCTGAAGCTCAACCACCAGAAGGGCACCTGGAATCGTTGATCCTCCAGCTCTCCTCAAAGTTGACGGAACTACAGGAGCAGCAGGGTACCCTGGTGCGAGAGGTCCAGCAGCTTAGGGAGGAGGTGCGCACGCTGTCCGGTGTGAAGGAGAAGTGCCCGCCCGTCTACACACCGGTGTTTGGTACAAATTCTAAGATCTTCATCGGGTCTGCAGAGTCGCGATTGGAAATGGACAAGGCGGACTACATGAAGTGCTGGGAGGCGGCCTCTACACCTAAAGACCTGGTTCTCAGCCTTCTGAGTGTGCACTTTACAAGTGCAGAGCTAGCTGCCAGCAATTTCAACGGTGGTGAGGTGGTGTCCAGGGGGGAGGCCATCACCAAGATAGCCCTGAGGAGGGACAGCCGATTCATTGCCATCGTTTCCCAAGCCGAGGCTCAGTTTTCTGGGGCACAATCGCCAGCACTCCAGAAGCAAATCCGAGACGCCGTAAACAACAAGTGTCGGAAGTCGAAATTCGCTCTTTCAAATCATTTATTAGATCCAAATGCCCCTCGCCGCTAGAAATATTAGGTGCATATTCACCACACGTCTTCACCTACTTAGGTCAAGATTCACGGGACTTTCACCAGCACGGCAGTATTATGGCAGATAGAGTGATTATAGCATAGGAATTGTAGAATTGATCATGACTACTCGTGGAAACAATCTGTTTTCTCAAAATGGTATAATTAAAAAAAGTACAATATTGTAGACAACTTTTGTGTTGATCATAAAGCGTACTTCTATATATCTATTTATCTATCTAAGTATCTTCTCCCGGTTCGGAGGTTGATTGCAACATCTCTCCATTTCATCTTCTGCCATTCTGGTGAAATCTTGCAATTTTAGTCCACTCCAGTTCTTGACATTCTCTTCCCAGTTGAATTTGGGTCTCCCTCTCAGTCTACTTCCTTCCACTCTTCCTTCCAATATATCCTTTAAGAGACTTTGGTGCCTTTTGATATGACCAAAGTATTTGATTTTTCTCTCCTTAACTAATCCTACTAGTGCAATTTGTTTACGCCCTGCCATGTGCAATATCTCTTTGTTGGTTTTCATTCGTTTCCAGGATATTTTCATCATTCTTCTGTAAATCCACATTTCAAAAGATGTTATTCTATTTTCCATGGCCTTGCTTATTGTCCATATTTCTGCTCCATACAATAGGACGGACCATACATAACAGTTTACTAGTCTCAACCTAAGCGCAAATTTCACCTTTCTATTTGTGAATAATCCTTTTATTGCCAGAAATGTATTCCGAGCAATTTCTATTCTTCTTTTTATTTCTGCTTCGCATCTGGCATCATCTGTGATATTTTGTCCTAAGTACATGTAGATGTAATTATTGACCTGCTCAATGATATGTCCATCGAGTTACAAACATATTCTAGGCTTATTCTCTGTTCTACTAAAATTCATTGACTTAGTTTTCTTGACATTCATGCTTAGACCAAACTCTTCACTTTTGACTTTTACAATATCCAATACATGTTGTAAATCTGCTTCATTTTCTGCGCTAAGTACAGTGTCACCAGCATAACGTAAATTATTAATATTTACACCCCCAATACTAACACCTTTCATATCTGAAATATCCCTGAAAACCCACTCTGTGCACAAATTTAACAGAGATGGGGACATTACGCATCCCTAACGTACTCCTCTTTTGATTTTTGTGTAACCTGTAATTTCATTGTTAATTTTGATGGCAGCTGTCTGCTCCCAGTAGAGTTTAGATATGAGACGTATGTTCTAAACCATCTAGATTAATTTTTTGTTAGCTTTCAATTGTTGTGGTAAATTCTAAGTACTTCTAAGTTCTGGAATTATTTTCTCGAAATGTTCTGAATCTTGTATACCCGTAGGTAGGCATTTCAGGTGATATGTAAAGACCAGTATTGGAAACGCCCCAATTTCAAAAAATGAAATGGAAGCTCTTATTACCAATCATGTGAAAGAATATGTTTTGACTAATACATGATGATAAAAAATTTGCCGGGAAACCGCCTACTAATTGATATATTTGGTAAATTAGTTTATCTACATGGTCTGTGAGAGATAAACGCATGTGTCGCGCACGTGTGCGTATAGTCCCATATACATCTTTCTGTGTACAGTGCTTGTAACTTTACGAAGACTGGGCCATATTTCTTATCATTTTGATGATTCCAGAACCTTGCAGTACACAATACATATATGCTAGATGATCAACTTTTTCTGATCGATTCCACAACGTTTCTTTCACAATGCAATCGCATGACTAAAACTGGTCTTTACCTTTAAACGAGGTGTTTGCTATTAGGTGTTTGATGATATTTTAGGAAAAAAAATGCACTTTGAATTTTTGAAATCGGAAGTGTCATGTACGGATCATGAGATACAGAATGATCTAATTTTGATCAAATATTTGATTAGGTCAAAATTCTCTAATTTCTAATAGTAGGGACTTTTAGATTTGCACGTCATGACGTCCTCTTAAGGTGATGCCAGTGCCTTAAAAGGACGTCGCACGTAGCAGTCCACTATGTTGACGTGCAAATCTAAAAGTCTCTAGTGATGTTACCACTTTCACTAGGACATGGGTATCTTTTATGAGAGATGACATGACAACTAAATAATCCTATCTTGATGGTGAGGTTTGCAATTAAGGCGCTGGATGAGTTCCAGCACACTAATTAATGCTCAGCTCACCCGAAACAAAAGGTATTACAAAGTTTTGGTATGGGGTCATGAATTTGGTTCAAATGAACATATTGGAAGCATACGGTATGCGATCCTACAATATTCAGTGATAGTTGTCGCGGTTGAAATTGAGTCTAAAGTGATGAAATTGTAAATATTAAACTCTTTTTGTTATATAGCTCCCTCTCAATGTCAAGATTTTAATTTAGCTATGAAACAATGTTTCTTGACTAATATTGACCAATTGGCTATTCCTGTTTGGAAATTATATATCTCAACTACATATTCTGAGATTTTCATTGTCGCAGCTACCATTGACGGTTGTATGGCTGTAGGCACCATTTGACAACTATTTACCGGGAGCACCGGTAAATTTTGATATTCACTTTTTCTCAGAAGCAGAAGTGTTTTAGGGGCTAATTTTGGGTTAGTGCTTATGATACATCCACAGGCAGGGGCATCCAAATATTTCAAAATTGTAGAGAATCTTTATCCAGCCAATTTTCAAAATTTCCCAAAACTTTGTATTACCTTTAATAGCATTTTATGTGAATATTCAATTATTTAAAATTTAAAATATTATGATCGAGGGTCTGAATTGTCTTATATCATATCACTCTATTAACCATCTCCTCCTTTCATCCCATCCCCAACATCATTTTTGTATAAAGAATTATTAAATTTTATACAGGATTGCCACGTCTTTAAGCTGAGCTAACGTGGCAATCCTTCTTCCTGATTTTGTTATGTTAATATTAAAGATAAAGGTGAGTTCTGGTCATCCGATTGCATTGTGAAAGAAAAGGTGTGGAATGGATCCGAAAAAGTTGATCATGTAGCATGTAAGTATTGGTGTGTACTGCAAAGTTCTGGAGTCATTAAAATTATAATATATTTGGCCCAGTCTTGGTAAAGTAACAAGCACTGTACACAGAAAGATTAATATAGGACTACACAAATGGTGTCGGGGGGGGGGGGGGGGGGGGGGTGGCTACTAACCTTGATTTCCTAATCTTTCTATGCTCATTACTCAGCCAGTATACATTTTCTACCAAAATTGTTCGGCAAATGACATTCATTTGTAATCTTGAACATTCAGTTTAATTTTTGTTTGATTCTGTGAGAATTAATTTTTTTTTTTACCAGAACTCACCTTTATCTTTAAGATGCAAGTATTTGGCTTTGATGATATATTAATAATTAATTGTTTGTAGCCATGTGTAAAGTATTACATGTACATATCGTTTGTATAGTTTGCATAATTTCCTAATCTTTCTATGCTCATTACTCAGCCAGTATACATTTTCTACCAAAATTGTTCGGCAAATGACATTCATTTGTAATCTTGAACATTCAGTTTAATTTTTGTTTGATTCTGTGAGAATTAATTTTTTTTTTTACCAGAACTCACCTTTATCTTGATGCAAGTATTTGGCTTTGATGATATATTAATAATTAATTGTTTGTAGCCATGTGTAAAGTATTACATGTACATATCGTTTGTATCGTTTGCATAATTTCCTAATCTTTCTATGCTCATTACTCAGCCAGTATACATTTTCTACCAAAATTGTTCGGCAAATGACATTCATTTGTAATCTTGAACATTCAGTTTAATTTTTGTTTGATTCTGTGAGAATTAATTTTTTTTTTTACCAGAACTCACCTTTATCTTTAAGATGCAAGTATTTGGCTTTGATGATATATTAATAATTAATTGTTTGTAGCCATGTGTAAAGTATTACATGTACATATCGTTTGTATTGCACACTCAGATGCAGATGTCAATTGCCAAGAATTTGATTTGTATGCCAAGAATTGTTTTATAGGCATGTTGTCATTGTAGAATCAAGTCACAACATGTTCATCATCAAACTCATGCCTGTAGATTGTATTCATCCATGTACCCTATTTATTTGTTTTTTCATACAATAAATTAAAATCTTTTATTTCTGACATCTTTGAATCTCTCTTCGGTCTTTATTTTCTAACCCTCCGTTTATTGCAATCTCATTATTTGATTATACAACTACATATACATGTCGAGGGGTCAGTGACACAAAGACGTAACTCCATTTTGAGAAAAAGTGGTTTATGTGTCGCTGAGCACGTCGAGTCCGTTTCACTAGCTATCGACTTCAATGGGGTGTGGGTTGGAGTCAAGTCTTTGTGTTTCCTGGAAAACCCGCATTTTTATGAACATTTTGAAATCAATTTTGGCAAAATATTTGTGTCACTGAACCCTCGATGTAGTCCCCACCTCATCTAATATTAACTTGGGTTTATCTATATCAGATCTCAATACTAACTGGTGCCCTACAGACACATTTAAAGATTTTAGCATAGGGCTCATACGTGTACTCTAAAGAGCTCAATCCAGACCTCGTTCCTCCCCCCCCCCCCCCAAAAAAAAAAAAAAAAAAAAAAAATTGGAGAGCCCTGAATAAGAGCAGAAAAATAACGGACGAGTGAAAGTTTTAAGAAATTCTGATGAAATGAATCAGAAGATGGCCTTTTTGAGCATCTCTCCCATTTGAATTATACTGAAAATGTTATTAATATCCATTTTCTTCATTTTTCTGGTCTCTTCTTACAAGCACAATCTCTCAAAGCAAGCCACAGTAAACTCTGCACAACTTGAAGTCAAACTATTTGTGTAGCCTTCAACAAAATTAAACTTGTGCAGAGTTAACTGTATTTCATTTTTTCACTTCTTTCAACAAGGGTACATCTCTTGTTAAAGTTGCATATTCTCTCTCTCTCTAACAACAAGATATACAATGTATGTACATGCAATCTTTCTCTCTCATAATAAATTACAGTGATACCCCATTTTAAAGATCACAATCGTCATACTCGTACTTCACTCTTCTCGTAACATGATAAATGTGTATTGCTGGTCCTCAATTCTTGGCATTTCATTGTTGCAATGACGAACCTTCGTCATTGCCTTGTTTTCGTTCACATTATTAATATTCTTACTTCTTCTTATCGTCCGAAAATCCCATTCGTTTTGCACGTAGTGCTTGTCATCACTAATTATGCCCTTTCCTCATGTCCGTTTCCTTTCAAATTTCATAGGCATAGTCTCTAACATCTCATCAAGGTCACTACATTCTTCGATTCTCAAAATCACTCATGCATAACCGTCCAGGCGCCATTTTGTCCGTTTCTGGTCCATTTTAAGGCCTTTCTTTTTTCCTTCCTTCCTCCACTATCCTAGATCCTACAAACTTCTAACAAATTCCTCTAGATAGTCTAAGAGATGTTCTTTAATCTGCGACGTATAACCTGCCCTTCAAAATGCCATCTTCATACTCAAAATTCAAATCTGAAACCGACTCCGGCAAATATCTCTCAAATTCTTGAAAAATTGACCCCTAAATAATCTAAAACTGCCATAACTTTCTCATATAAATTCCGTTTTGTATTTAAATCTCACAGTATCTTTATCTTATAATTGCTTATAGCCATGCCAAATGTCACGCTCCAATGGCTTTGCACAACATAAATAGCGCCCTCTAAAGTTCTGGGAATTGGCTTTCTCTCTGTGGCCGTATCTCCATAATGGCTTGGCAAACCCGTACCCTTTTTTGGATTTAGATACTTGAAGATATGCCCTTTCCAGCCATATACAAAATTATATACCCTTACACTGACTGACTTTGAGAAAAATGCCCTCCAAATTCGCCATTTTCAAGAAAATTCCAAAATAACTTAAACTTGCTCTAAAATGGCGATCTTTATACCTACATCAATGAAACTTGGCACACATATGTATCCATATACGTGACAACTGTCTGCCAAGTTTAATAAATTGTAATGCCCTCGTTGCAAAGTTATCGCCAAAAATGATGAATTTGCTATGCATTACTTAATAGCGCGTTTAATGCGTGCAATACATTGCGCGGAGATAACAATGGTGTCAAACTGACCGCAATGAAGTGCCCTTTCGAATGATACCAAGTATGATATATGTTTACACAGAAAATTGTGAGTAAATCGCATTTGAACAAGGGTCCACTATACGAATTCCGCCCGATTATAACACTTATCGGCCATGACGTCATTTTTTCAGACTACTTTTCGCCCCCTAAACATCCTTTTTTTTCCTTGAAAATTTGCAATGACATTCCGAGATGCAATACGCAGGGCACCTCTTGGCCGGATTTTTGAAATTGGTCAAGGGGGCCATTTAAGACGCCATTTTGTCCTTTAAATCTATTTTACATCACATGTTTCGATAGGATTATCATATAAAAAAGGAGAGTAGTTTACAATAACGACCATGAAATTCTCTTTCCAATGATACCATATACGGCCCATAAAGAGACATAAAGAGATAGAAAAAAAACAATTTAACTCCGGTCATAATACAGATCCTGTACGTTTTCCGCCCATGCATTACACGCATTGTCTATGGGGCAAATCGGGTTCACGCTTTTGACCCCTAGAACGATCTTGATTGCAATGACGAACATGCAACTAATCCCATTTGTTTTTGCACGCAGTGCTTGCGAGCCCTTTCTAGGTTCTTTCCCCTATCCCAATTTCTTTCAAACATCGTAGGCATAGTCACTACCATCCCATCAAGGTCACTATTGAGGCCTTTCTTTCGCCCTACCTGTCTCCAATATTACAGAAGCTAAAGACTTCGTACAAATTGCTCTGGATAGTCCGAGAGAAACTCTTTCGTTCGACACGTAGAAACACGGCGTCATTGCACGCACATCGTTGTGACACGATTGCATTTCTAGTTTGTTGTTGTTTTTGTTTTTTTTGTAGGGGGGGGGGGAGGTTGCCCTGAAGTAAAAAGGCTTTAGTATAACACAAAGGGAATTTATTGGTACCAAGCAGGACAATTCAGTAGGCATGTTGACAAAATCATCAAACATGTAGCAGACTTCCTTGGATCTTACAAATATCTTGTCTTACCTGGGATAAAATCAATAGGATAGATGGACTGGGACTAGAATACTTTTCTTGCAAGAAAAATTTGTTAGAACAGTTCTTTTTATGAAGGTTCCACTATAAGAACGAAAATTGGGAGGGTTTTTTAACAAAAGCTAAGCACTTTTTTTGTGTGTGTGGTAAACACCTACATGTATTTTTATTTTCAAAATGTGAATATCAGCATCTTTTCCTAAAATGGACCTCTTTCAATACCTCGCATTGATAATACAAGCATATACGGACAGGTAGAGAACAAAAACTAAAAAGAACATTGATGTTTGTTTGGCGAATTTCCGGCCCTGATTTTATTCCATATGCGACAGTGTTCTGATCATTCCCCCGTGGCTTTGTACAAATTTAATCCTGGCCAGCCTGCTCAAACAGTGAATTCTGGGAACTCAAAGGTGACGTCCTTTCCAGTCAGTTTCTTGTATACGGCACCGTAGGTCTCCGTCTGAAAGTACAAACAGAACATCACAATAATGAAATTAGTTACAGGAATTAGCCGAGACGAGAGAGTATTGGTCATCTTTAGTCCTTAAGGCAGTTACTTGTTTGTTAACCACTACTTTCAACTTTTCTGCATCAATTAAAGAGATAATCTTAAAGGCATCGTTTAACCATGTTAAATCTTAGATGCACAGCCCTACGTGTTATCAGTGTCTGTGATATGGTGTAATATTGAGGCCCTAAAAAAGTAAAAAATCTTTACCATACTTGTTTTCCCCAATAGACTGTAGTGTTATGAAAACGGTAGGAAAACGCAAGATTTGGTTTCGATTTCCAATAATAAATATCTTGATAATCAGACAGGCGATCGGCTTGTAAAAGTCATGGGGTTCCTGACTGACCTAAAGATTTACGATTATCATTGCAGCATGAGCTAAATCCAGGATTTGTTTCAGAATCTGAGACAAAGTTTCCAGATCCCTTTAATTCATGCACACGCAACGGCATATGAGAATTATTATTTAGAGCCTCTATATCATTACTACATCAGGTAGCTGATCCAAAATACATTTTCAGCAGGTTTTCGTTCTTTGTTGGATTGAGAACAACCCATATACTACAGGATACTTTTTCTGAATCAGAAGAGATTATTGATTTGACAAAATCAAGAAGTAAATGAAAACAAATAACGGTACTGAAGTTTCAGAATGTCTTTTAGTGCAATTCAGAATCATTTCAAGCTACTTTCCCTTGATTTTGTGAGAGCTCAGAACCGGCTTAAACTTATCTACCATCTCTTTTGCCACAAAATGATTGTATTACAACTCTCACCACATCAAATTTTGCAATTTGTGAGGGGTTTCATGACATAAACGTATATGGTTTTACAATATGGAGGGTTCAGTGACACAAAAATGTAACTCCATATTTTGCCAAAATGAGTATTTGATATCAAAATGTTCAGAAAAATGTGGGCTTTCCAGGAAACACAAGGACTTAACTCCACCCAACACCCCATTGAAGTCAATGGCTAGTGAAACATAGATGTAACTCCTAAAGGCCCAAGTGCTCAGTGACACATAAACCACTTTGTTTTCAAATGGCCAAAATGGAGTTACGTCCTTGTGTCACTGACCCCTCGATAAGAGAATAGAGGATTCACCAACCTTGTGCTCAATCTGTGTCTTCTGTCCGACGTCGAGATGAACCTTGATGTTCCTGCTGCCGTCCAGCTTGATGTGAGTACGCTTTCCCACGATCTCCGATGGGAAGACGAGGTCCTCCAGGATGTTGTCGTGGACCATGGTCAAAGTTCGGCTGCGAGGGCGCTTCTGCTTGCTCTTGTTGCGAGACTTCCTCGTTGGCTTGGGCAAGATTCTCCTCTGTCGGGGTACAGATGAAGAAGGAAATGTTAGCATGCAAAAGAGCGGATGTTAATTCTTTGTATTCCTAGTACAATGCGCCATGTCAGGTGCAATATCTGACAGGCTGAAGTTTGCTTTGCCTGATGGGAAATAGTTGACATCATAAAGATGAATGTGGTGCACCATATTGCAAATACAGAGAAATACCTTTTTGCTTTCAGTAATGATATTGAGGTGAAAAAACATTTTTTAAATTTCTTCTCTGTTTGAGAAAATAAGATTCTACTGCATGGAAGAACTTCCCTTTGAAACAAGTGTTGTGCTTGGTAGCCCCCCAATTTTTTTTTTTTTTTTTAAAGGATTTCAGTTAAATCCTGAATTAAGCTTGCATCATTTGGTGAGTTACTTTGCAAGTCCAAGGCTAAAGAACTGTTTTTTTTCCTATTTGATTCAATATCAAGAATGTTTTCACTATTAATGTTTTACCTGAGCGATGAAGAGCACATGCTTGCCGCTGAACTTCTTCTCAAGCTCTCGTACTAGCCTGACCTGGATCTTCTGGAAAGCTTTGAGTTGAGGTACGGGAACCATGACGATGACAGCCTTCCTGCTGTTACCAACATCAATCTCCTGTTAAACATTGGAGTAGAAGGGTAGGAGAAATCATTATAGAGTGGTTCAGAGACCTGTATTATAACATCAATCTCCTGTTAAACATTGAAGTAGGAGGGTAGGAGAAATCATTATAGAGTGGTTCAGAGACCTGTATTACAACATCAATCTCCTGTTAAACATTGGAGTAGAAGGGTAGGAGAAATCATTATAGAGTGGTTCAGAGACCTGTATTATAACATCAATCTCGTGTTAAACATTGAAGTAGGAGGGTAGGAGAAATCATTATAGAGTGGTTCAGAGACCTGTATTACAACATCAATCTCTTGTTAAACATTGGAGTAGAAGGGTAGGAGAAATCATTATAGAGTGGTTCAGAGACCTGTATTACAACATCAATCTCCTGTTAAACATTGGAGTAGAAGGGTAGGAGAAATCATTATAGAGTGGTTCAGAGACCTGTATTACAACATCAATCTCCTGTTAAACATTGAGTAGAAGGGTAGGAGAAATCATTATAGAGTGGTTCAGAGACCTGTATTACAACATCAATCTCCTGTTAACCCTATGTCAACTGGGGGGGGGTCAATTTGACCCCCCCCTGTAGAAATTTCGCGACTACTCCGAAACCGCGGCAGATATAAAATTTTCCTTTCACGACTTTTTACTTTCGAGTCTTACGCATCTTTTAAAACAATTTTTTCGAAAATCGGACCTACGGTTACAAGGTCACATGACCTTTTGTCTTTGCATGTCAGCCCGAAAATCGCTCATTTTCATGATTTGTGTACAAAACATATGTAAAAGTCATTTTTCCTAAAAATAGATAAAACATTGGTTATTGAGTCTTGTTTAAAGTTTAGATGTTTGTTTTTGGGTCAAAATAGTTGAATTGTAGTTATAAATGAAATAAAACAACAAAAACAATAAAATACATAAGTTAAAAAAACAATGAAATACATAAGAAATTATCAAAACAAGAGATAACATAAGGAATAACCTGGCTCTTCCAATTTTTTGTGTTGTATTATTATTCCAAATGGTCTAATAAATATATGTAGTGAAAAAGAATACTTAAATATGAATAATCTATGATTAATGGGCAGAAATGTGAATTGTATGACCTTATTTGCATAAATTAGCATAAATATGCAAATGAGTGAATTTTTCAAAAATTTGAAATTACCATAGTATTCTTTACACTTCACTTGACATGCATGCAAATTTTCGCGGCGATCGGCGGTGAAACGGCCGAGATCTTAGGGGGGGGGGTCAAATTGACCCCCCCCCAGTAAAAACCTGGTCTGAAATAGCCCAGTTAAGATAGGGTTAAACATTGGAGTAGAAGGGTAGGAGAAATCATTATAGAGTGGTTCAAAGACCTGTATTACAACATCAATCTCCTGTTTAACATTGGAGTAGAAGGCTAGGAGAAATCATTATAGAGTGGTTCAGAGACCTGTATTATAACATCACTCTCCTGTTAAACATTGGAGTGGAAGGGTAGGAGAAATCATTATAGAGCGGTTCAGAGACCTGTATTATAACATCAATCTCCTGTTAAACATTGGAGTAGGAGGGTAGGAGAAATCATTATAGAGCGGTTCAGAGACCTGTTTTACAACATCAATCTCCTGTTAAACATTGGAGTAGAAGGGTAGGAGAAATCATTATAGAGCGGTTCAGAGACCTGTATTATAACATCAATCTCCTGTTAAACATTGAAGTAGGAGGGTAGGAGAAATCATTATAGAGCGGTTCAGAGACCTGTATTATAACATCAATCTCCTGTTAAACATTGGAGTAGGAGGGTGGGAGAAATCATTATAGAGGTCATGAAATGTAAATGTCATGGATTCAGTCTCTGACACAGCACGGCTGTCCTTTTGTGAGGCATTGCTCTACATTTGCCACTCCATACCCAGGAAAGAAAAAGGACTCGGTACGATGACAGAAGCCTACAAAAGTAATAGAACTTGCCATACGCCCTTACGGTGACCTTATGACTAGGAATAATCCCCAGGAAGTGGAAATTAAATGAATCCAAATGACTGGGGTAGTAATATCAGTTAAGTGCTTACAGAGGGTATTCAGTATTAAAGCCCTATATAAAGCCAGATTAATAATTATTACTATTATTAGAGAGGTTTTAAATTAAGCAAACCGGAGAAGCTGTTTCACAAGGGTTATACTGTATCAAGCTTCTTAACTGCAGTATCTCAATCGGAGTGTGAAAAATGTCACTACTACCACACCACAACCAATACCAGTAACCACCACCTCCACAATCGGCACCTTTACTACCACCGGCCACCACTACCACCACCATCACTAGTTCACTACCACACCCCTTTCCTCTCCCCTACCACCACTTCTTCTGCTACTACTTCTTACCTTTGCCCCTGTGATGAAGAGCTCCCTCAACTGTCCTTTGAGTTCTGAGTTGGACTCAAGCTCAATCAAAGCCTACAAATCAAAACAAAACAACCAATTATTATCTATATAAGGCTTCCAAGTGATACAATAAATCAGTGTATTCAATATCTTTAGCGCAGTACCTGGATGACTGACCAATGTTGTTTTCGTATTGCTCAGTCATCCGGGAACTTGAACTATCGATATCGATATCACACAGAAATAAAAGCCATATTTACTAAGGCTGTGCATAACAGTGTAATGAGGTACCCAAGTACACTCCCAGGCTCACAGGCGAATACTCGATTATTCGGACGCCATGTTTTTTTATAATTTTTTTGATTTTTTTTTTGTTGATTTTTTTGATTTTTTTTTTTTTTTTTGCCACCACCATACCTGGAGCAGTATCCCAGTTCTGTCGCCGAAAACGCATGCAATTTTACTTCGAGTTGCAGTTGAGGGCGCCGATTTAATAATAATAATAACAGTAAACAATGCTGTTTTAAAAACCAAAGATGGCAGAATAATCCATTTTCCTCCAAGTCCAAACAGAAATCCAGACATTTGGTCCCAGTTTCTGAGTGGTGAGTTTGACAGTGCTTGATTTGGGAATTTTTTTTACCGACGGCACCATGCCAGCGACCGCCGCTCACCCAGGCACGGGTAAGCGTCGGCCTGGACAGATTTTTTTTTTTTTTTGCGGCCGAATATTCGGGTACCAAAAATCGTACCCGAGTAGTAGTCAACCGTGCGGGTACTCGAGCATTCGACTACACGTCGCAGCCCTAATATTTACCGAGGAAAGTCAAATGTTGTTATTTCACTAGTCAGACTAATATAGATAATAATATTGTATGGCTTTGTTTTTGTGTGATACAAGAATATATTGCTCTCGCTAAGACAATATTTGACTCATCTTTGACTCGTCCAAAATTGTCATAGCTCGGGCAATATATTCTTATATCACACTCAAGGCCATCCAATATTACATAAATGTTCAACAATGGCACAATTCATGAACAAACGTTGGAAAGTGCAAAAGGAATTTAAGAAAACTATTCTATTTAAGAAAGCTCAAGTACATAGCTATGTCAACAACAAAAACTCTTACTACACAATTAAATCCTAAATGATAAGAAATGTCACCAGAAAAACCCTTTTCATTGTTGCACTTAAATAAAGCTAGTATAGTCTTATGTACACAGATAACCATTTTGTAAGACTATATCAATGTCTGTACAAGTAAAGAAAGGTCTTCTGTGATATTGATGTTGTCCAAAAGCGAAACTTCAGAAGCCATGGTAACTTGGCTACGAAGTATTAGAATGGACAGATATGTACATAGGTAGATAGAGGAACTGTATGCATGTATACAATATGAAAGGTGAACACAACAGATAAACAAGTTTGTACCATATAAGATTTTATGAAAGACAACAACATTGAATATTTTTAAAATAAATAAAGAATAGCTAAACAAAGTATAACATAAAATTCAATTTTGAAAGTTGCATTTACAGGTACTCTAGAGGTGTCGTGGTCTAATTGATACGTCACCGGACTGTGGATCACAAGGTCCGCGTTTATTTTCTCCCACTTTGGGCAGATATTTCTTAGTTTTGAATGCTTTAATATTTTTTTTTTTTTTTTGTTAAAGCCAACCGTAGATTTCAAGATTTTGGGGTCGGTCGCAGAGGGCAATACAACGTCTTTTTTGTTTAGGCCTTAGGGTCTGAAGGACCATACATATGATATGATCTTACCTGTGAAACTGTGAGTTCAAATGGATCTGGACTTTCGCCCTGAGGCTTGATCACCTTCGCACCTGCATTAAACACCGCCATCTTGGCCTCAAGATGTCACGCTAAAAAACAAACAAATGAAATAAAATTGAGGTGATACAACACCAACAACTGCCCTTATATATAAAAAAAATGAAGGTTAGGGTTGCAAATGGGTTTTAGATTAGGTTTGGGATTAGGGTTACCCTGTGGAGTCCAGGGTTAGTTACGATGGAGCAATCAACTTTTGTCAATGTTAATAGTATAGTAGCCTAGTTGCAAGTCATTCTCCAATCTGAATTGTAGGTACGGGTAAGCCAATCGCTAATGTACACAGATAACCATTTTGCAAGACTTTATGAATGTCTGTACAAGTAAAGAAAAGTCTTCTGTGCTTTGATATTGTCCAAAAGCGAAACTTCAGAAGCCATGGTAACTTGGCTACGAAGTATTAGAAAGGACAGATATGTACATGGGTAGATGGAGGAACTGTATGCATGTATACAATGTGAAAGGTGAACACAACAGATAAACAAGTTTGTACAATATAAGTTCTAAATCTGAAAGACACCAACAACAAAAATCAAACATTAAAAAAATAAAGAATAGGTACAATATAGAATTCAATTTTTTTAAGTTGCATTTACAGGTATCATATTTTACATTATCACTTAGCCCTAATAAAGCTATCTCAATCTCAGTTGAGGCATGTATGGCTGATTTGGGAGACCGTCTCCCATATTAGAGATTTAGCTTACAAAAGGAAAAAATAGGCCGACAGTTAACACTAACACTTAAGCAGTAACAAAAAGCAAGGCAATTTTTGTTTAAGAAATAACATTTTCTTCATTCTGATTTTGGTGCGTTGCCTGTTTGAACATATGAAAACTTGTCCAGTACTTTGTCACAGCGAGACTCGCTTTAGCCAATTTGAAGTGGACATGATTATCTGTAGGGGCGCTGAAATGAGAATAAGGAGATCACTTCGTAAACCAGGAAAGACGCGTCCTGAATAATAATTAGCGTCCGCATTATTGTGGACGATTCTTATTTCCGATCCGCGCGTTGGCGATATAAAAAATGCCCCTATGCATTTCACTCACTTTGTAGTTGTACAGCGACTTCCATGTTATTTTTAAAAAAATCCTCAGGAAGACGGACAACCCATAAGAGTGGACAGTAAAGGAGTATTTTAACACGCAGACTCCATTTTTCGCATTGCCAACGCACGGATCTGGAACCCTACAGCTAAATCAACAGAAAGAAAAAAAGCGTCTGCAATCCTTATTTTTAGGACTCGATTTGTCTGCATTTACGAGGATAGGTCTATCCTTGTTTAAGCAGATGATCTTCATTTTTTGACCAGCACACCTACATTACTGTCTATACTGATTTAATAATGGCTAAAACTTCCCCCCCCCCCCCAAAAAAAAAAAAAAAAAAAAAAATTGTCGGATTTCTTTCAAACATTCACCAATGATCTGCTTCTCTGATTTTTTTTCTTAAGTTATAGCCCATTGCATTGTCTAGTTTACTAAGGTTGGATTTCTTTTCCAAGAACATTCAACATGGCCAGGGGCAGGAAGGATCAGGATGCATGACCGGAGCACGCGCACGAGAGGTGGGTTTAAAACCTTTAAATAAAACCACAATTTCCCAGAAGAGAGCATAGGCCTACAGCATCATGAGCATATTTTCTGAATTCTCCCAGGCTATCCACACCCACAATGTACACAGTAGTCTAGATCTATATTTATAAAAGTTGGTCCAATCAGACAAAAAAACAGTGGCAGGACGTGCATAAAGCCGTAGACTGGGTCTTGGGGGTAGACTAGCATTTGGTGGCATATTTTACGGGAATGCCAGAATTTGTCATATTTACAGGACATTTTGGCATACAAAATAAATTTAATAACACAATAACTACTACCCTGAGTGCAATTTACCCCAATCCACACCAATCTCCTTGGATTAATATCAATACCACTTCTTCATTTCTACACTCTACTCGGTCGTCTAAAAAAATAAAATACATCGGCATTGCATTGCCCGGTGTGTCTACGGTGGAAATTGTGAGTGATGAACGCAGTGCACCTTCAATAACATCCACATTCATCATCCACAATCAAAATAATTTTCACTACTTTTTCAAGTAATATTGAGGGTAAGAAACATATTAATACGTTTATTCATGTTTTGACCTTTTATTCTTGGTAAAATTTCATATAAAAAGATTTACAATTATCATAGAGGGTTTCGCTACGACTTACAAATGACGGTACTTGGAAAAAGACCGAGGAGGCAATTCATATTGATCATCTACTATTTCACTCTTCAAATTGGCAAGTCCGAATCTTTCAAGGCGTTCGCTTTATTTTGTTTGCTTTAATGCATTAGTTTTCAAACTTTAAATGACAAATTAATTGTGTATGTTTCATACAAATTACAAAACAAAATTTGTAATAAATATTTGCATTTAATTTACTTATTCAATAAAACTACTGGGTTTATTGTTATTCTCTAGTCCCTAATGACATAACTTTTATCCTTGAAAAAATATACCAAAAAGTTGCCGAGCTAGATGTAACAATTGTTTTGATCGCCAGTCGGGATTCAATTTCGAGTAGTAAATATTTTAAATTACAATGAATCAAGTAACCTAATTAATATTCATGATCCGCAAGGTGCTTTCACTGACATGCCTTCACGCTAAAAGCATGGGACGTTTTTTCTATGCCGTAGGAAGAGGCAAACAGACGGGAGTCTTTCCAACATGGTAATGTATTGGCCCACCCATAGTCAAATATGTTGTAAAACTAGATGTCAGACACCATCGGATCGATGATTATGATATATGACCATGATGACTGAGTAGGCCTAATTAATCCTGATAAAAGTAATATCCGACTTGTCACTTGAACTCAGGGGCGGCGCCACAGGGGGGCAGGGGGTGGCCGCCCTCCCTATCATTTTAAAAAAGGGAAGAGGAACAGAGGAAGGGAAGGAGAAAGAGGAAAAGGAGAAGGAAAAGGAAAGGAAAAGAAGGAGAATAAAAGAAAAGGATATTAAGGCCAGGAGAAAGAGAACTAGATCTAGATCTAGAAATAGCATAAAATGTAAAATAAAATGACGTTAGGGAGGGCTAGGGCGGGGGAAAGGGGAACAAATAAACTAAAGAAAAGAGAGAAAAAGCGAGCGATTAGATTTAGACGCGTCATTATTAGACCTACTAATATTATTAGGCCTACATTCAGTGATTCACATTACCGGAAGTTCAAACGTTGGTTTACGATGAAAACCCTTTCGCCAACTGAAAGAAATCAAATCAATCCCTTGTATCTCCTAAACCTTATGGCTGATTGTTCAATGGAAACGACAAATTCATCTATAGTATTACAACCCTTCTGAAAAATATGGTGACACCACCCCCTCAGACACCCCCTGCGTCCTTGTTCCTGTTAGTTGAACTGATTTCTTTTTAATTTGGCAAAAATTATGCACCAAATCGAGCCATTTATGCATCAACTTCAAAAAAATCTTCAAATCTGAGGGGGGCACATCCCCCTCACACACCCCCTTGCGTGGCGGGCCCATTCCCCCCCCCCCCCCCCTAACAAAATAACCTGGCGCCACCCCTGCTTGAACTTGAAGTAGATCTAGTTCTAGACAGAAATAACCATCTGATTTGGGTCATTTCTTTAATAAAACTGACATTTGTTGACATTCCCCAATACAGATGGTAACCCAGAGATCTCGTACCGTGGGGTTAGCTATAGCCAACAATGTACATCTTTTCGTTCAAAACATTTTCTCCCCGATTTTCTTTATTTAGATCTAATTTTCTGATTTCTAAATCAGATGTAAATTAGGTTGGTCTATATATCTCCTAATTACAGTTTTCAAAATTTGCTAACCTATTATAGAATGTGAAATTTTCGGACTTACTTATATGAATTATCCAATTTGTATCTCAGAACTGTGAAACAGTACGTTCATGCACTCGAAAATAGAGCTATATGACCCGGCGGCCGGTATATTTCCGGGTCACTTACTACCAAAACATAGCCAATGGCCAATCAGAGCACTCGTTTCGTGGGAGTTCGTTGGTCAAGCCGGGCTGACTCGTACGTAGCTACGGTAGCTATTGGACGTTCAAAAGAAAAAATGAATATTCATCAACTAAAACCAAGATGGATAATGCATGTTGACGACGAGACTTTCTCGGATTAATCATTAATTTAGGATCTAAATGAGCAAGCTATCGTAAGTCAAATAAGCTATATATATGTTATTTTTAATTTTTATTATAATTGCAGCATTTATGAGGATGTAAAGAGTGAAAATCTTGTTGCATATCTCATTCATCGCGGTTCGGTCGAACCTAACCATTTGTTCTGTACAGTCCCGTACAGTCCCGATGGGACATACTTCAGTCTCTATAATCGGAGGTCTAGTGGAGCCAGACGTAGTCTCAGTGGAACAACCGACGATTAGAGAGACTGAAGTTTTCGGTCTAATCTAGTTCTTACTCTGATTTTCCATGCACTTCAGTTGCAGTCAGCACACTTTCAATATTCATATAATAAGATAGTCCTTGTCTTGATCGAATTATTTTTTCTAAATCTAAAAAAAAATAAAAATTAAAAGGCTACCGGTAATACATTTTGACTACCCGGTAATATTAATATCTAAACAATTATTATCCGTTATTTCGCAAGGGTATTCATTTTAGTGGATTCAAGAGAGTCTTTGATGTCATGTTGTGTGGTATTTGAGATATTTGAACAAAAATAACAAAACTTTGGCAAAACTGGTCTAGAGCCGAGGTAGAATAGCTCTGCTGCTGTGTGACGCACTGTATGTGTGGTATCATAATTTGCAGGGCTGTCAACTTTGGGGAACTGCTTCGAGGGAGGTCGTATGCAATTTTTTTTTTGCTCAACAGGGAAAGGGGGTGTTGAGTAAGAGAGGTTTTTTCATAAACCGGGAGAGCGGGAGGAAGGGCGTGGTGGCGGGAGTCTCCCGCTATGAGCTGGTGGGACAGCGGGAGAATGAGCGTGGTGGCGTGAGACTCCCTCCAAATGCGGGATGGTTGACACTTGACAGCCCTGAATTTGTAGCATCATCATTCATCATGGCTTTGGCCGGTTCGCACTTAAAAAGGTCACACTTGGAAAAAAACTTGTAGCATCTCATTCATCTAGGTCTAGGTCCAGCCGAGCCGAGCCATTCCCTCCACTGACTATCCCATACGATGTACAGTGAAGCCAGACGTAGTCTCAGCAGAACAACCATCAATATCAGAGACTCAAGCTTTCGGTCGTGAGTCACACTATGCACCACAGACTTCAGTATAATGTAGGAGAGGGATTCGGTGAAGCCAGACGCTAGACGTAGTCTCAGCGGAATATATTCTTGAATGAATTATACTGATTTTGGGGTCTAGCATGTTACAATCCAATGTTGAGATATCAATTATCATGATTAGCTATTAAATATATCCATTCATTATACAGGATTTATCTACATGAGTTTATTCTTTATGTGTTTTGTGCTTTCATGTCTTTATTTACTGTTCATTGCAGGGGTGAGTGTGAACTTCAAGTCAAAGGGTTTCCTGGGGCCAGGTTCAAGAAATTTGGGACGGAAGCGGAGGCTTGGGACTTTGTGGAAGCAACAAATGACTGCAGCTCTGCAACAAAAGACTGCAGCTCTGCACCAAAATCATGCAGCTCTGCACCAAAACCATGGAGCTCTTTTCTGGCAAAAGGTGTCTCTTCAACTGCTTCTAATTCCAAACGGTCTTACTCTGCTGCACCTCTTAAGCGTTTGTATTCAACAGACTCGGTAGACCCATCACCTAAAAAGAAACGACGCACTGCATCGGCCGCATCAGCTCCATCAACTTCTGGATACCCTAGTGGTAGTAGTGGTAAGCAGTTGATTTTCTTCTTCACAGGGCAAGAAAAGTCATCAAATATTTGATGAGTTGATCAGTTGGCACACTTACACGCCTAGTTAGAGGATGAGGTTACTCTTAAATATTCATCAAATAGTGTCAATGTCATTAAATTTTCAGGTTTCTATAATGAAAGTTTTTTTTGAGAGAGAGAGAGAGTGTATATTGTCATTGTGATATTACTGATTATCATTATTCAATGTCAAAGTTTGTGCTAGTTTAGTACATTGATAACTTCCTTCTACATAATGAACTCCTAAATGCTGTAGTCTGGCTATTATATTTATTATGTCCAGTAAAATGTGTCTAGCTTAAAGTTAAAAGTGCCTTGTAAGGTTTTGGTAAACCACCCCCCCCCCCCCCCCCCTATTTCCTTAATTGGAGAGTAGCAGGATGTTTATCATTTAAAACGGATATATTTTTTTTTTTTTTTTTTTTTTTTTTTTTTTTTTTATATTGATATTATTAAAAAATACACCCTGACAAGAATGCAAATTTCTATATTTTGACCACCATTTTTTTTCTTTCTTGAATTTGTTGATTTTGTTCTATGATCAGACAATCTGGTAGTATATACAGATGGAGCGTGCAGTCATAATGGATTCCAAGGAGCCAAGGCAGGATTAGGGGTTTACTGGGGCGATAATCATCCGCTCAATACCAGTGCTAGATTAGAAGGAAAACAGACCAATCAGAGAGCAGAGCTTACAGTAAGAAAAAACCATTTATGTCTTTTTCCACATTACTTTTAATTTGGCTTAGAATTCCTCATAGTCTATGCTTTTTTTCTCGCTCTCTCTCTCTCTCTCTATCTCTCTATTTCTCTCTCATATCCCTCTTCCTTCCCCCTCCACCTCCCTATTTTCTTTGTCTGTCTGTCTCTCTCTCTCTCTCTCTCTCTAGCTCTCTTCCATTTACTCTCTATCTCATTCCCTCTTCCTCCCCCTCCACCTCCCCCTCCCCCTTTTCTCTGTCTGTCTCTGTCTCTTCTTCTGTCTTCAATTTTCCCCTTTATTTAATGATATATGACAAGAAAATGGTATCAAACAAATGTATAACCTCTTTTTCCCCCTGTAGGCAGCCTTGAGAGCATTAGAACAGATCAATGAACACCATAAAAGAAGGAAAGTGACATTATACACAGACAGCAAATACACAATCAATTGTAAGTATCATTTTGTTCAACTTCCTTTTTTCGTCCACAATTCTTTTATCTCGTTGCCTTTTTAAACTATATTGAATACAAATGTGAGAAAGATATATGTCTACTAGTTTGTGGACCCTTTCTCTCTCTGTCTCTCTCTCTTTCTCTCTATCTCTCTCTTTCAATTCAACAATTCTATTAAGTTAATTATAGTTACGTCTGCAGTAATTTAGACATTACAACAGAAATGAATTTAAATACTATGAGTACTACTTATGACATTCATGAAATGTGGAAAAGTTTGAGGGTTAATTTACTAACGCAACCATGGACGTATAAGCCTGTGAGCATTCAAACAAATCATTATTGTTTCATTTGATGTATTTCAGCAAAAGCCATGATTCTCTTTACCATCTTAAAATTGTGTTTTATACATAGTGAACGAAATTTGTAATCTTTTGTCTTGAATATCTCTTTTAGTATGTTTTCCTATATGATTATAAGTTTTTAAGTTTTCTGTTACCTAAAGCTTTCTTGCATTTTCCTTGTATTGCTATAAAAGGTGTTACAGATTGGATTCACCGATGGAAAAAGAATGGCTGGAAGACGGCACAGAAGACTGATGTCATTAATAAAGAAGATCTGGTCAAATTAGATAAACTCAACAAAGAACTCGATGTCAAATGGGTGAGAACAAAACAAATTCATTCTTTTTAATTAGGCACAGATAAGCTAGATAAACTCAACATAAAAACTGGATATCAAATGGATTAGAAAACAAATATGTTGGTTCAACCTGAAGAAGCAGATTAAATTTGAGAGAGAAATTGATATCTAATTGATTAGGAGAAAACAAAATCACTTCTTTCAAATGATAATATCTAGACAAACTGAACAGAGAATTGGATAGTAAATTAACGAGAGATAAAAGACACAGTTACATATACTTCAATCATTCTTTTGATGTAATATTTGGCAGGAATATGTCCCAGGTCACAAGAATGTGTATGGAAACGAGAAAGCAGACAAACTGGCGAGAGAAGGCGCTACTCAACCCTTGCCGGGAAACCCAAGATGATAGAAGATAACTCGAAAGAAATTATATCTGATCATAAGGAAAGCTAAAGATTATTTATTTTGTCTTACTGTTCTTTCAACTTAGTAGAGAATTAAATATTAATTGTGATGTAATACTCAAAAGAGAGGTTTGAGATGCAGAATTTAAGTTGAAGAAATGAATCCTATGGAGAAATTGTGTCAAGATTTTTTTTCAATGAAAGTTAGTTTTTAAAACAATATCGCTACCAAGAAGCATGATATGATTTTTTTCAGAATAGATCCTATAAAGTGAGTCTTCACAGGAGGAAACCTCGGAGCTGTGAATGTAAATCTCTGTTTATACTGTATTGACACAAATCAGTTCATGCATTCTGCTCGTTGCTTTTGTCTTTACAAAAGATTTTGGAGTGGTTGTCATTTAAATTACTAAAAGCCAGTTTGATGAACTGAAACTTGCCCTAATTTGCCATTTTGTTAGCTCTTCTTGTGAATGCTATATATTTTATGTTTGTTTTGCTTTTAAGTACTTAAAGGGGAAGTCCAACCTGATATTAAGTTGGTTTTAATAAAAGCAGACAAATGAGAGAAACGATTTAGTGAAAGTATGAGCAATATCCGATTAAAAATAGGAAAGTTATGAACTTTCCGAGTCGTCAGCAGTGAAAAACAAATTGGCAACATTTTTTATTGAAACCTTTCTTGGGGGAAAATACACATTTTGTTTTGTACAGGTTTAATGGGAGAGTACCTTGCAAGATAAGTCAGTCACGGGTTGCCAATTTGTGTTGATCGCATCTTTAAAACTCATGACTTTATTTTTAATCTTTTTTTTGCCTTTCCTGCTTCTATTAAAACCAAATTGATACATGTATTAGTAAACTCCCTCTTCAACTATAATCCTTTTGTCAGAATGTCATTAAAAACAAGAATTTAATTGAATGATATTATCTTGAAATTACACGTAGCTCCTCTGCCCCCCCCCCCCCCCCCCCCCCCCCAGCTCAGCTCAGCTCTTGGTTGAAGGATTTTATTCAGATGAGAAAAAAAATCTTTTCAATTTTCATAGATTATGATTAATTCAATAGCTGTATTTTTTCTCTGAAATATCCATGTACTTCAACATTTACGTTCATGTGAATTCAAGGACCATAATTACCTTGTTATTTTGATTGACTATACTTTATGTTGTTCATGAAATTATTTTTTGTTGTTGAAATTTTAAATAAGAGATAAATGTCAAATTGCCAAATTGGGACAATTCATTATGATGAGGGAACAAAAATACAACAAGTGTGTGTAACCTCTAGAATGATAGCTACTATTAAACATGTACCATGAATGTTCTTAGGTTGACAAGAGATTTACTATTTTGGGTATTTTTTTTAAACCTTTTTTTAGTATGTCACAAAAATTAACCCAATCTCATGGAATGTCCCAAATGAATAAGCCTATTTTATGTTTGTATTACATGTTCTTTATCAGTTACAAAGAGAAACAATAAAGAGAAAAATATCAATGTATGAATTTGTCCTTTTGTGTGTATGTAGGCTCGTTTTTTTCCTTGGGGGGGGGGGGGTGGGATTATCGACACTTGGAATAGCAGAAATAATGATGTTGTTCAGGTCAAAACCTGTTACAACAAACAGGCGCGGATCCAGGATTTCTTAGAGGGGGGGGCCCACTTTTTTTTTTTGGTCCGAAAAAAAATCGTAATGACTAAGCCAGCCGCTAAATAAGCGGGGGGCGGGGGGGGGGGAGAGAGAGGACACTATTTTTTTTTTGGTCTCAAAATTTGAAAATTTGACATTTTGTTCCGTTGGGGGGGGGGTGAGGTCACCTTTTTTAGGTCAGCCATTGGCATATCTTTTTTTTTTTTTTTTTTTAATTAAAAAAAAAAAAAAATCACAGAAAAGGGGGGGGGGGGGTTGCTCCAAAATACACACATAAAAAACCGAAGGGGGGAGGGTCAACCCCTAACCCCCCCTTCCGTACGTGCCTACTCGTCTGAAAATAGTTTTTCCCCTCCCGCGCAAAGCGCGGAAGCTTTTACGTTTCATTAAATCATTAGAAAAAGAAGACGATTCGTTGTACAGTTTTTTACTCTTAATCCTCGTCTTAATTCATCCCCCTCTCCCGCGCAAAGCTCGGAAGCTTTTACGTTTCATTAAATCATAAGAGAAAGAAGACGATTCGTTGTACCGTTCTCGAAAATAATCCTCATCTGAATACAGCTTTTACGTTTCATTAAGTCATTAGCGAAATAAGACGATTCGCTGTACCGTTATGACTTTTAATCCTTGTCTAAATTCAGTTTCCCCCTCCCACGCGAAGCGCGGAAGCTTTTACGTTTCATTAAATCATTAAAGAAAGAAGACGATTCGTTGTACCGTTCTCGACTCTTAATCCTTGTCTAAATTCAGTTTTCCCCCCGCTTCGACGTTTCATTAAATTTTTAGAGAATGAAGACGATTCGTTGTTCCGCTCTCGAAAATAATTTAGTTTCCCCCACCCGCGCGAAGCGCGGAAGCTTTTACTTTTCATTAAATCATTAGAGAAAGAGGAAGATTCGTCGTACCGTTCTCGACTCTTAATCCTTGTCTAAATCAATCCCCCCCCCCTTCCGCGCAAAGCGCGGAAGCTTCGACGTTTCATTAATTCATTAGAGAAAGAAGACGATTCGTTGTACCGTTCTCGACTCTTAATCCTTGTCTGAATTTCAAATATGTTCTTTGTCTATTCCCTTTTCTTCCTACGTCATCTTCCTTTACACTCCTCTCTTTTTTGGCCGCGTTTATTGGGGGACCACCCCCACCGCCCCCCTAGCTACGCGCCTGCTGTCAGATGAACATAATGTTGATACCTTGTCCGCCCCGGAAGCTCAGGGGTGTAAGGTTTTAATTTACGGTCAGATTAACATTCAGGGGTCCGCCTTAGCGCCCTAGACGGGGTTCAGGGGCGGAGCCCCGGAATCTCAAGGGTTTTAGGCACTCAATTACGGTCAGATGAGTATCGAGGGGCCCGCCTAAGGGCTCTTGGTTGGGTCCAGGGGGCAGAGCCCCCAGAAGCTCAGGGGTTTTAGGCGTTTAATTACGGTCAGATGAGCATTTTTGATACCTTATTATTTGTGACACTAGCAGGACACTATTTGGCGTGGGGTCCAGGGGAAGAGCCCCCAGAAATCAGGGGTTTTAGGCATTAAATGACCGTCATATGAGCATCTAAGGGCCCGCCTTAGGGCCCTAGGGGGCAGAGCCCTTAGGATTTTAGGCATTAATTTTAATCATGGTCAGATGAGCATATTTTGATACCCCATTATAATGTGACACTGGCAGTTAACAATTTTTTCTTTCTCGCTCTCTTTCTTTCTATTTCTCTTTAATATACTTTTTCAAAGAAAGTGTGGGGGAGGGGCTCGAGGATCCCGATCCCCGCCGTTCCGCGGGCCCTGATATGTAGGCATCTCAAGAAGCATTTTCTTGCCTGGCTGTAAATTTAGGAATTTGTCATTTTCCAACAAACGCATGAAGTGAGGAAAATTATCTCATTTCAGCATTATTTGTAAACCACCGTTATGGAATTATAAATAAACCACGTTTGAATTCTATTTCTCCAACCCCCCCCCCCCTCCCCTATCAGTATGCCAGTGCCCCCCCCCCCCCCCCCCCCTCCGATCTACACCTTGTTGGCGGGAAAATTGCAACTGATATCCCTTACCTTTCTTCATTCTCTTTTGTTTCCTTTCCCTTTCTCTCCTCTTTCACTTTCCCTTCCCTTCCTTATCTCTCTTTTAGGTTTGCTGGGGGGGGAGGGGCACGGTCATTTTGGTCCCCAACCCGCTCTACACATTGTTGGCGGGATTAACCGCAATTGATCTCCGCTTCTTTTCTCCCTTTTCTTTTTTTCTTCCTCTTTTTGTTCCCTTTTAGCTCTCCTCTTTTCCTTTTCCTTCTTTCTCTCTTTTTTTAGCGGGGACGGGGGGGGGGAGGAGGCTAGGGTCTTTTGCCCCCCCCCCCCTCGATCCACAACTTGTTGGCGGGAAAATTCCAACTGATATCCCCCTTCTTTTCTTTTCTTCTTCCTATTTTGTCCTTCCCTTTATCTCCTCTTTATCTTTTTTCTTTCCCTTTCCTTCCTTCTCTTTTATTTTTTATTGGGGGGGGGAGGGGGAGGCAAGTCCTTCCCCCCCCCCCGATCTCCTTCTTCCCTCTTTTCTTTTCTTCTTCCTCTTCTTTTTTCCCCTTTCTCTCCTCTTTCCCTTCTTTTCCTTCTCTCTCTCTCCTTTTATTTTATTTTTTTTTTTTTTTGCGGGGGGGGGGCCAAGGCACGCTCGGCCCCCCCCCCCCTGGATCCGCGCCTGACAACAAACTCCATGGTCCCAAGGAAAGTATGTTATTCTGAGAGTTGCAGGGAAATCTAACCCTAATAGCAAACTACTTTAAAAGAATTGGGTAACTGGGTATCGTTTCACAACTTTCACGAAACCGTCAGGGGTACAAGTTCACAGACATTCCATTGAAATGTGTGTTAAATTTAATACACTTGTTACAATGGGTTGTCAGCGAACTTGCACTTTTGACAGTTTTGTGAAACTGTGCCCTGGTTTGTTGCACCTGGCTAGTCAAAGTCTTGTAATAAGTTCATTTGAATGAAAGCAGAAAAATCAGAAGAAAAAAAATGGCAAAAGTTTGGAATAAATTATAAGTATGAGATCACTGAAGCTATGTGAATCTCAAATTGTCAATATTGTCAGTGGATTGTGACGTAGTGGAGGGTAACTTTCTAGTTTTTTATGTACAAAAGTATCACTTTTTTCTATTTTTCTGCCAAGTACCTTCACCCTTGGGGCACTACTCAAAACATATTATGGAGAGTATATCATTACAGGTCCTCTAAAACGAACACATCTCGAGTCATTATTTTTTTTTTTTAATTGAAACTTTAGTAATTTTGTGTTGGAACAAATGGAAAAGTTGTCCTACACTGCATAACATGGACATTACTGATTCAACCAATTTGAAGAATAGTGATTGCAACTTTCAAAAACTCACAACTCTCTCATTTTTTGTCAGATTTTATTCAAACCTTCACCAGTATGCTTCTCTAATTTTTTTCGGCTTTGTTCTGGAGTAGCTTGCTATCAATTTAAACTTAAATAACCCAATATGTTCATGTGCAACAATTTTGCAGATGATAAGGACACGGATATTACAGGCTTATGTCTTTACATGCATTGGCGGCTCATTTCTGTATTATGTAAATTTCATGATTCTATAACAATGTGATGATAAAACCCTTCTGAAACATGTTGCACAGTATATCATGTCGATGAAAGTGAAAAGATTGAAGTCATTGAACAACAAGACAAACACAGGATAACAATCTCAATTGAAAGGGAAAAAAGTCTAGAAACAATTTTTATTATTGCATTACAAAATAACTTAAAAGAACCATATCACAATCACCACAATGAAATAAACATGTGTTACAACAGAAAAATATATAAGGGGTGAAAAAAAGGTTAAAGTAATACATGTACATGTATTTGCAATTCATTTGTATAAAACAAAATGCACTGGAATATAAAATTAACCTAAACTTGTAATGACATTGACTCACGAATAAGCAGTTACAAATAAAAATAAAAAATGAATTCATTATCATCTACTAGCATCTGATCGACATGTCTGATATACTGAATTAAATTACTTTTGCATAAAATTTAAAAGCATCTTTTTGGAAGATTGCTAAATGCACTACGACTTCATTGTGAATAGTATACGTGTTAATAGTACACAAATAACTACACTAGTTCAACTACATGAAAATAATACCACACTGTGTTGAGTAGTAAACTACATGAACATGTGTATTTACTATTATACCGAAGGCTTTTACAATTATGCAATGAATAGTGAGGTTACTCATCAACTTGTAATAACATCAAAACTTGTTTTGTTTTTCTTCTTTCTATGTATCTGTCTTGGTATTTGAAAAGAGTTAGTCCTGACTACAATTGTTTTATTATAACTCACTCTCTACTTACATAGTTGTGTTTGATTTTTTCACTGCAATTATACTCTTGTCAGTAAACTTTGTTTCGTTTTTCATGCTTCAGTTTTAAAACATATGTGGAATTGTGATACACAAATATATTGGGTACAGCACTCACACTGTATAAATACAAAATACACAAACATACACAAGTGCAAAAAAAGACTAGGCTAGAAAAAAAAATCTCGTCCGGCCCCCTGGTTACTTTGAT